>JAHTLZ010003542.1:75194014-75234973 GCA_023846285.1 Phrynocephalus versicolor
ATCTATCTATCTATCTATCTATCTATCTATCTATCTATCTATCTATCTATCTATCTATCTATCTAATTTAACTTAAGCCCATTATTACATGCAGGACACCTGCATTATTACATGCAGGGAACCCTGGTTTAGGCTGAGTATCAACCACAGTAGGTGGTGAGCCCTCCAACACTGGAGACATTTACGAGAAAATGAGACTACACTCTGTCAGATATACTTTGATTTGGATTCCTGCACTGAGCAGGGGAATTAGACTCAGTGGCCTTTTACGCCCCTTCCAACTCTGTGGTTCTATTAACTTATATACCATGTGAATGTGTGATATCCTCCACTTTTATACTATGACTTATGAGGAAAGCCCCTGTTCATATGTGGAGCTGACCAAAATGTAAGCTATTTTCAGTGAAATCAGAAATCCTTCCTTTTGTCCTCTTTCTATGTGTAGTGATTGTGTTTTTAAGGGGCAAGAGAATGAATGAATCGCCAGCCATTGATTTTGCCTTGTACTGGAAAACCTTTCCACTTTGACATTTGCAGGTATGAAGCTTCATTTTGACTAAGGATGTCCAGGACTGTGCTGTCAAACTATGGTTAAGTGGCTATAAGATTATAGTCACTGTCTAGGTATATAAGACACAGTATTTAAAAGGTAATGTCCTGCTGTATATTGGGTTAAAATGTAGTGAAGTCACAGAGGTTTTCCTTAGTTTTAATCTGAGAAGCAAGGCAGAATTTTGAGAGAGAGAGAACTAATGGAAGTAAGATTTATACCTTCCCCCTTATGCTTAGACACACAAAGTGATTCTGATACAGGACTCTGTATTCCTCCTGCAACAAACCAGACACATCAGGATAAGTGATGTATACTGTATCTCTAAGAGAGCTGGCCCCCACCGGCTAACTAATCCATAGGCTCCAGGTTGCTGTTGAAATGGATTTCAGGCTTTCTTGATGTTATCTTCAGGTTTACGGCCCAGCTGCCCCCAATTGTCCTGCCAGTTAGATCTCCAGGGGGATGAGTTCCCCTGGGTGGTGTTCTGTTGGTCCTGGCCCCAGTTAGACTCACTGGGGCAGCTAGGTTGGAGACAACAGTTCAGCAGTCTGTTTTAGGTGTTTTATGATGTTCAGTATAGCTGCCTGAAGGTACCTGAGGGGGGTTCCCCTGTTCCTCCTGAGGTCCATATGGACACTTGCTCTGGCATTTGTGCTGCCAGTGCCACTGCTGGGTTGAGGTGGGAGGTACTGGCCCACTTGGATGTTGAAGCTGCTAGGCGGAAATGGGTTGTGGGGGTTGCTCTGGTGAGGTAAAAAAGCAAAAAGCAAAGTGTTATGTTTATATACTGCCCCATACCACTTCAAGTAGTCTCTGGGCAGTTTACAGTTTTAATTACAGGCTACACATTGCCCCCCCCCCCAGCAAGTTGGGTACTCATTTTACTGACCTCGGAAGGATGGAAGGCTGAGTCAGCCATGAGCCGGCTACCGGGGATTGAACCCCAGGTCGTGAGCACAGTTTTACCTGCAGTACAGGCATTTAACCACTGCGCCACGGGGCTCATAAGTTGAAGTTGGGGCTCCTTTACTGCAGCTGCATCTTCCAGCCACCAGGAGCTCCATAGAGTCTCATCCATAAGGTCTCATCTCTGTGGGTCCTGTTCCATCTGATAATCCACTTTCTTGGCAGCACATACAAGTGGGGACTGCTCTTCCACAGCTTGTCTCCAGGGCTTCTTCTCCCTTTGGACACCCAGTTGCTGGGGATGTGTAGCCTGCCTAATTAATTTGTAAACATGTTTTGAATGCCATGGGGCAGTATACAAGCCGCAAATTAAAGGGGCATGGTGGCTCAGCGGGCTAGAGCACTGAAAACTGTCGGCTGCAAGTCAGCAGCTTGGTGGTTCAAATCCCGGGTTCCACACAGCAGAGCGAGCTCCTGCTGATAACCCCAGCTCCTGCCAACCTAGCAGTTCGAAAGCATGTAAATGCAAGTAGATAAATAGGTGCCACCGTAAAAAAAAAAAAAAGAGTGATGGTAAAATGGTGTTTCCTTGCAGCCATGCCGGCCACATGACTCTTCAGCTTGAATACAGAGGTGAGCCTCACCCCTAGAGTTGGACACGACTAGCACGCATGTGCGCTGGGGGGAACCTTTACCTTTTAAATGTTACCTTGGGCACTGTTACTGTCTGTTTCCACCTCTGTCTCCCTTCCCCCTCCTCCTTTCCAATCTCCTGTCTTTATCCCCAAAGGCTGCTTACCCTTTGTCTTTCCCAGGTGTTCTCCCAGAGGTAGCCTTCCACCAGATTCCAGTTCTCCCTCTTCTCTGCCTTCCTGGTACCTGGGATTTGCTGCACACAGTGGATTCTCGAAGGCAGACCGGGAGAGTGAGGATGTCCTTCCAAGGACTCCTAAGTTTAGTCATTCTACCCTTCCCACATCTGGCAGGCTGCTGCTGCTACTGCTAGAAAGCTCATCATCTGCTGCTTTTTCTCTCTCCTTGGTCTCACACATGCATCGCTTTGCTCTGCTGTGCAAATAGCAGTTAACAGGAAATCCCGTGATGTAGAGGATAAATCAAGTTCCTAATAATTGTGCTTTTAAATCAAAGAGGAGGAAAGGAAGCCTTTTATCCCTTTAAAACATCTCACTTTCCTTAACTGCTCCTTCGCTGTGTGGGTGTGTTTGAGAGTGTGAGTGGGTAGTTGCTCCTGGAAGATATTCATCTATATTATTAGAGGTAAAAGAGGAAAAATCTTAATAAACGACATCAGATCAGCAGGTGTTTGTAGCCCAAGCAACAGGCAGGTACAGTATTTGCTCTGGTTCTGTTTAAAGAGTTGTACATTGCAGCGGTTCTGTTTAAAGAGTTGTACATTGCAGCCATGACTATTACAGATAAAAACCCAATGTTGCAGCTTATTACTGCAGAAATTTAAAAGCAACTTAGTTCTGGAATTTCTGTCCATCACTGATTACCTACTACTATCAAGCTGATGAGGGAGGCGGGACGACATATTTTTGTAAGACTTGTTCCCCAGCTCAGGTCAATAGAATTTGTACCTATGCATGACTTTGATCAACAGTAGTATTAAACAGATTGAACAAAATGAGCACTGTAGCAATAAGAAATGGTCTTTCTAAACGTAATGATAATTATATTGAAATTCAGCCCAGTTGTTGTAAGTGCACCTTTGCACCTGTCAATAAATGTCCTGCCAATTTCTAATCCTTAATTGTCAAGTTGATTTGCTTCAACTTAAATAGTATGATGTTGTGAATTGTACTTACCTTACTCTGGGAGCAAACTGTGTGCACACAATATTATAGGCTATTTGGCCTTAAAATAGACACAGTTTTTAATACAAAGGTAAGGCATTTTTCCATCAAGAGTTCATAGGTATCACAGCCTTACTGACTTAAGAGGAATAAAATGGACAGTATACTATCTCAGGCTTTACTAGGGCAAAGGATTCAGATTTATGCAGAGGAAAACAGTCTGACATTATTCAGGCCATTGTTCATCTTATGAGCCCATTTCAGACCAGGGTGACATGAGGTCAAAGTGAACTACAACAACAACAACAACAAATACGTTTATTACGGTCATATGACCCAATTCGGTAAAACAGCAGGACAAAGAACAGGAACAGCGATAGTACAAACATAAATGTCAGCACAGAAACTACAACCTCCCAAAAGGTACATATAGGTCAGTCTTCTGCCATCAACATGGCCCTTCTATGGATTGCAGCTAAGAAGAATTTAGCAACCTGAGTTGTTATGTGAGAGTTCTGGTCCGCTAGACAATATGCAACCAACCACTTATCTGAGTTCCCTTGCAGTCTATGGATCAAGGGATAAATCAGATCCCTCCTGATTTTCTCATAGAAGTTGCAGTGTAGGAGGACATGTGACAGGAACTCTGGGACTCCAGCTCCACACGGACAAAGTCGTTCTTGTCAGGGGATTCCCTGGAACCTGCCTTGAAGTAAGGCAGAGGGGAGAACATTAAATCTTGCTAGGTTGAATGCTCTGCAAGCTTGGGGAGTTCTGAGTGTGGATAGGTATGATGCAGGTGTTCGATACACTGAGATAATGCCATATGCCTGTGGTGAACAAGTTCTATTCACCATCGAGGACAGTTCTTGTCTTTCTATATCATGAAGTCTCTCACTAAGAGTGTGCAAGGCCTGTTGTTGTCCAAGTAGTAAGATGGAATCAAGGGGCATTCCAATAGATCTAATTTTGCCTTGGATTATACGCATCCACTTACTAATATATGAGTCGGATAGCAAATAGTAAATATATCCCAGTTGTTCTGCCTGAAAGTGAGTTCTCAACCAGTATTTTAATGTCTGTATCCACGTTCTTGTCTCAACACGCTCAAAGCCTGTTTCTAGATATAAAGCTGCCAGGCCTACACAGCTGGGAACACCTAGGATTCGGCGTAAAAAGGTAGATTGTACCTTTTCTATCCTGAGTTAAGAGCACTAATCCAAATAGGTATTCCATAAAGCAGTTGTGCCCTCATTTTTGCTTTAAAAACACGGGCAGCAGGGAGAAGGTGATGGCCTCCATTGATATAGAAAAAACGGGTGATGGCTGTCATACTATTATTAGCCCTGTTCTGTGCATACTCTCGTTCGGCAGTCCAAGTACAGTTATATGTGAAATTCAGTCCTAGGTATTTAAATTCTCTTACCTGGTCCAAGGAATTGTTCTGAATTGACCAGCAGAACTATAAAATGGAGGAATCACAACTAGCTTTCCTCAGACTGATGAAGCTGTTTGGATGATCAGCGAAACGTTTCAATCTCTCAAGAAAATAAATCCAGTTGCCATGACTCAGCTTCCATATAAACTCACCTAGATGACTGAGAATCTTCACAGACAGTCCGACAGTAGCAATAACCCCAAGCACAGGTGTGTGTGTGGTAAGGCTAGGGGTGCAAAACTTATAGAGATGTGTCTTCTGTATGACCAGGCCTGCCCAATCCATCGGCCACGGGTGACTGGTCACCCGCAGGGCCCTTGGAGGTCACCCACCAGGTGTCCACCCACCTCCTGACCCACTGCCATTTGGGAGGGGGGATTTTTTTTTTTTTGCTCAGGGACTTAGTGGGTGGGTGGATGGGCAGGCGGGCGAGGCTCCGCTGCCTCTGTGGCCAGTGAAGGGGACCTTGGTGGGTGGTGGGGTGGAGCGGAGGTGGGGAGAGCATGCACCCAGCGCAGGGGACCTTGGTGGGCAGGCAGGCTGAGTTTTTTTTTTAAGCTGCACCTTCCCCCCGCAATTGGCTGGGTTGGGGGGTGAAAACATACCTTTGTTGAAGAGGATATTCAAGCAGCTCAGGAATTTACCTAGGCAAGTGGCGGTGGCAGCTCTGTGGCTGCAAGTGGACCGCAGGCCACTTAAAGTTGGACAGCCCTGCCTTAAACTACCCTTCCGCACTCAGAAGTGAGGAAGGATGGAGTCTTCTTTTTATGAGTTAAGATAGATTCAACTGTCTTTCTGGTCCGCTTTTGTACATGGATGGAGGGAAGGCATTACCTTGCCTCTGACAGTCAAACATTTTTGGTCAGCCCAGAATATTTGGAAGCTTTTGCCATGTACGTATAGAAACTTCCCACAATAGTACCAGTCGTTTGATATTAGTAAAGGAAGGGCTCAACATAGGATCCTGGGTAGGATCTAGGCAAGACCTGGAACCGAACCAAAATGGGGTGGAATGGGAACTTCATTGTAAAAAGTGATGCCAGCCATAGTGGGATGCAATGGATAAACATCAGAACTGATGCCAACCATAGTGGGATGCAATGGATAACATCAGAACAATGTTTTAGTCCTCAAATTCCCCCAATTATTAATGATAAGAATCATGTGCCATCAAGTCAATTTTGATTTTTTGCAACCTTTTCCAGAGTTTTTGTGGTAAATCACTCAAAACTGATTTACCATTTCCATATTCAGGGGTGCCCTAGGATTGTACAGCTTGCTGAAGACCACGCAGACTGGATCTATTTCTAGGAGGCACAGGAGGGACTCCCAGCTGGTCACTGAGCTATCCAGTCAGCAGTTAACCCTAAACCTAACCCTAACCCTAAGAACATAAGAACATAAGAAGAGTCATGCTGGATTAGACCAAAGGCCCACCTAATCCAGCTTCCTGTATCTCACAGGGCCCCCACCAAATGTGTCTGGGAGTGCACGAGACTAGATATCTGTCTCCTGATACCACTCCCCTGCATCTGGCACTTGAAGTACCCTGGTTTTTAAGCCCGGAGATTACACATCTCCATCATGGTTTGTAGCTTGTGATGGACTTTTCCTCCAGGAATCTGTCCAATCCCCTTTTGAAGGCATCCAGACTAGATGCCATCACCGCATCCTGTGCCAGGGAGTTCCACAGACTAACAATACGCTGGGTTAAAAAAAAAATTTCTTTTGTCTGTTCTCACTCTTCCAACCCTCAATTTGTGTGTATGTCCCCTAGTTCTGGTGTTTTCCCCTAATCCCTTGTTTTCCCAAAACTTTCTGGAATGTAACACAGTGACTTGGAACAGCAACTTCCAACCAGGATAATTAAACCAAATTCTTGACACATGTATGGCTATATGAGACAGATGTAGCAAGCCACTAATCATCGTCAGGAACAACTTGGCAGTACATGTTTCAGGCATAAAATTGTTATTGTGAAAAACAGTCTGGAATTGTGACTGTTTGAACAGGGTTCATCAGGAAACTATGTGAGTAAGCAAAGAATTCAATCTATTTCATAAAACAAAAGATCCTGGACTTAAATAGGAAACTCAGAAAGCTTTACCATATCTGCTGACAGATTTGCATTTTCTCCTCTCATTTCATCTGTTTTAAATTGTAAGCTTTACTTACAATGTTCAAAATTCTCAAAACATTAATTATAGAAAATATAACAAAAACATTAATCTTGAAACTTCAGTCTGAAGTCATGTTGTTTAGCTTAATAAGCAACACTAAAGTAGGCCCATCAATTCAGTGGGGATTTGGTGAGTCTACTACAGTGGTACCTTGTATAATGTAATTAATTGGTTCCAAATCAAATTACGTTATACAAATTTTCCGTTGTACAAATTCTAATTTCCCATAGGAATGCATTGAAAGCGGATTTAATCCGTTCCAATGCATAGTCACCCCCCCTCTGTGTCTGCCGCACCTTATCTCCCCTCCCTCCTTCCTTCTTTCCCCGGGCGGCCGGGGGTGGTCGGGTGAAGGTGGCCGCGGGGGTGGGGGGGAGGGAGTGGGGTGTGCTGCTTGTCCTGCACGCCCCCTCCTCTCCCCTCCCTCCTTCCCTCTTTCCCTGGGCGGCCGCAGGTGGTCGGGCGGAAGTGGCCGCGGGGGTGGGGCGAGGGAGTGGGGTGCGCTGCTTGGCATGCCCAGAATCCCCCCGCTCGCCTCCTGCCAGAGCCCTGGAGGCAGCCAGCCGGCAGGAGGGCGCAGCCGCGGCTGGCTTTCTTCCGAGGGGCTCGGGGCGGGCGGGTGGCGGAAGAAGGGGAAGCGGGCCGGAAGGGCCGGAAAGCGACGTGTCGCGCCGGCTGCTTGCCAGTCCTTGGCCGCCCCCACCGGAACTGGATCGCCTCGCAGGGCGGCAGCGGCGGCGAGGAGGAGGAGGGGCTGCCCAGGCCGGGCTCCTCCTCCGCTCTCCGTGCGGGAGGCAGTTCCCGGAGGGGAGGCGAGGGAGTCGGTGAATTCTTGGGGGGAGGGGGAGGAGGAGGAGGAGGAGGGGGCTGCCAGCCATGAGCCCCGGCCGCCGCCGCTACTGCGCTCAGGAGGTCCCCGGCCTGGTGAATAGGTGCCAACCCCTCCAGGCTCAATTCCATCACCTGCCCTCCCTGCCGACTCTTCCTCTTCCTCCTCCTCCTCCTCCTCCTCCTTCAATCCCACCCGCCGCGCATCTCAGGCGGTGGCCATCCAGAGCGCCCAGCAGCATCCCCGAGCGCTGCGCCTCTTCGGGGGATGGGGGTGGAGGGGCGCTCTGGCTCGCTCTCCGGCTTGCGTGGCTTGCCCGCCCGCTGGCCCGCTCTTTCCTCCCTCCTCCTCTTCCTCCTCGTCCTCCTCCTCCTCTGACTATCTGCCGCGAATCGCCGGGCTCTGGTCTTTCTCTTCTCTCTCTCAGCGCCCCCTCCCGTCAAACACACACACACACACACACACACACACCTCCTCTCTCCCGCAACCCACCCCCTTCACACAGGCACCCGCCACCCGGGTTGTGGGGGAGGGGAAGAGAATGGGCACTTGCCGTGGGTGGTCATGGCGGAGCTCATGGGGGGAGGGGGGCGGATTTTTTTTACGTTGCACGGATTTTTCGTTAAACAAACCCTCCGTTATACGAGGGTCTACTGTAATTCAAATTGTGATGGTTGAACTCAAATTATGATGAACAGGGTTTCAGCCTACATAAAATAATAGTTGCAGTGGATTATTCAGAGACATAAACTTTAAAGATACAATTAGACAAATGAAGCAAGTGCCTCTTTAATGTTCTATAAATGATTTTGTTGCTGATAATTCATATTACATTATGGAGTCTTTGATATTTCACAAAAAACCGTGCTGCAAGAGATGGTGCCTGAGACCCTAACCCCAGTTAACATTTGTAAATTAAGTCTGAATTAGCAGACTTGGCATGAACATCTGCCATGAGTTTTGGGGATTAATATCTACAATTTTTCTATGCTATCCATGGAGGGATGGTGCCCACCTTGATGAAGTGGAATTTTCCCATTAAAGCTTGCAGTCTGTTCAGTTTTTTTAGTGGTTCAATAAAGGTATTACCCAACTCTTGTATTTGTATACTCCTCTTTTACTAAATCTTTCTGTCCTTATAGAACCACTTAAAGACAAAGCAACTTAAAAGCAAAAAAAGAAAAAAGTACATCCACCATTTAAAAATTCTTCCTTCACAGTTAGTTAGTGGCTGAAGTCTATCTCAATAAAAATGGCTCATTCTGCTATCACAAACCTTTATATTTGCATGTATGTTTCTGGTGTTCGATAGATAGCGAGATAGCTGGATTTCCTGTTAGACTGTTTATGCCAGTTCTTCTTAGAGACAGCATGAAATGCAAGTGGACAACTAAAGAGGGCAGTGTTTCTTTTCTGAGTTGTTGAGGAAGTCACATTGATGTCATCACAGTTTACTGTATTTTGCTAATGTAGTAGTGGAAAGTCCATGGGTTAACTCCTGCGTTACTCTTTTATCTTGTTCATCTGATATCTATAAAATCAGCTACGTCAGTCTTAGCAGTTGTAAATGTGGGGCTTCAGAAGAACAGAGTCATGAAATCCTTGTGTATAGATAGGGTAAGGTATTTTGCACAACACGGTTGATTTTCCAAACCAGTCAGCGAAAAGAAACAAACAGGATTCTAGAACCTGTACCTTACATTTTCAAAATCCTGTCATTTTAACATGACTGGAAAGCAAGCCAGACAATTGGAAAGAAGAAATAAAAGTTTATGATATAAAACCCATTTTATTTTCTATCTGATTAGTTAACTTAAAATTATCTTAACTGGTTTAAAAGAACCCTGTTTGTCTGTGCTTAATGAGAAAAAAGAGAGTATATTTAAATGTTTCCAAATGCCACTGTATTGACAGCATTTCATCCCAATAGTTGAAAAGCTTTCGTGTAGGTTACAGTGCAACAGGAAAAAGCTCAGTATACAATGCTTGAGGCCCAGGTTGTAAAAGATGATGTTTTTGTCAGGTCACTGCCAATTTAATTGGATGAAACTGCCTCACATCTTTCTTCAGGAGTTGAACTTTTCAAGTAGCATGATGGTTAGTGACACTGAAACATAGTTTGCAGTTTGAATAATGATAAAACAAACCTTGTAAGGGCCCCACAACAAAACAATAGAGTGACTATTTCTTTCATTACAGTGATATAAGGATAATCTTTACAATTTTATTAAAACATCTATTTAATTTAAAAGGATAATATTTTTCCATAATTACACTATTGTATGATTGTTGGGTATATTCAAGGTTTCCGCTCTTGGAATCATAAGATATGTGCACCTTCTCTAACACTTTTATAATTTTCTCTGCCTAAATCACAATTACTTTTGACTTTTTGCAAATAAAAAATACCTGCTGTGCTTTATTCATCCATACTGTTTCTCTGTGGTGATATATATATAATACTCTTAATCAAAATGTCTGTGAAGATTCTCAGTCATCCAGGTGAGTTTATCTGGAAGTTCATTCATGGCAACTGGACTTCTTTTCTTGAGCGATCAAAATGTTTTGTTGCTCATCCAAACAGCTTTGTTAGTTAGTCTCTTAATCAAGCATCTTTCTCTGGTCTTGGGATCATATTGACTATGCTGTATGGCAGGCATGTCCAAACTTTGGCCCTCCAGATTTTTTGGACCACAACTCCCACAGTCCTTTGCCATTGGAAATACACACTTGGAATTCTAGGAGTTGTGGTCCAAAACATCAGGAGGGCCGAAGTTTGGGCATGACTGCTATATGGATTAATTCCAGTTGCTAGTCCGAAATGAAAGAAATTTATTGCGATTTAGAAACGTTTTGACATAAGAAATCACAGTTAATACATTGTGTCAGCCTTAACTGAATTACTTAAAATATATTTCCTTGATCTAAGAAGTTGTAAAATTCAGCATGGCCATCTTGCTGGCATGCAACGTGTCATAAAAAACAACAATGAATTGTTTGATCAAAAAAGCTGAAACATGCAAAGTGTTCCATTTATATACCGCCCCATAGTGCTTCAAGCACTGTCTGGGTGGTTTACAATTTAATTATGCAGGCTACACATTGCCCCCCAGAATGCTGGGTACTCATTTCATCGACCTCGGAAGGAATAGATGGGAAACTCATGAAGGAAGAGAAGATGAAGATGAAGTCAAAATAATTCTAGAGTGAAATAGTAGCAATTGCCTTTGAGAGCAACTGGGTGAAACCTACTTCTAGCTTGCCCTTCTGTACATACACAGGTTTTCGTATTCAGTATGGGTAACCCAGATTTTGTTCTGTGTTCTGCATTGTAGCCTGCAGAAACAGGTGCTCCTTATATGAGTATTGTCCTCCACAGTGAATGCTATATCACTGAAAATATCTTTAACCAATCATGGAAATGCATGTATTGTGAGAATCCAATCCAATGACAGATGCTGTTCACCATTAATGATGACCAACCACAAAAGAACATTAAGTCATTATGTGGGCATAGAATGGTTGCTGAACTTGTCATTCACACAAAAGTTGATCAGGTATCTCAGATGGATATCTTACTGAAAAAAACCATAAAGCTTATGTCAGCCATTGTGTGTTGTCAGTCACGACCAAAGAGCCAATACTTGGACAGTCAGTACATTTTTCTTTCCCATGAGAAGAACATGAAATCATGTTCCAGTGATGCTATCAATTAATTTGTGATAGTGTCTCAGATTTGTATTTTGTCTTCAATGTAAGTCTTTCCTGTCTAATATTAGAATGATTTGCCTCAAAATGCAGTATACGAAATTTTGTGTGAAATGCAGAATTGTGAATTTGTATTACTAGTTCCATTTTTTGAAACATTTTGTAATATGGTCCACATTTAGTAGAGGAAAAGATAATGTTACTCTTCTCAATATCAATTTTAAGTGTTGACGCTTCCCTCCCCTTACTTCTTAGGTCTCAAAGGGAACAAAGTATTATTACTAGATAAGCAGTTCAAACTATATACACCATTGGCGGCAAAACTAAAGTACACACTAGGGAGAGGAATGATTAGCAACGCAGTGCTATTTACACTTTGCAGAATGTTTTGCATCCCAAAATGCTACTTATTTGAACTCACTTACATGGCAGAGAGTGATAGCTGCTGGTTTCTGAAAGCTGTAAATGAGTTTTCCCTCTCACTAATAGTTTTTACTAGCCATAGATTATGGTCCCAAAGCCAAAAGCTGTTTGCTCCATCCATCATTGGATACAACATAATGAGACTTCATATAATTTGCCTTGAGGGGACACTATTTGTAAGGGCTTCTTATAAGCGCCTGCAGGATGTGCATAATTTATACATATAGAATTTATATATACATATATTTAAGTCACAGAATAGGGTTAATACTAATAGAATTACTGCATCAAGAATTAGCTTCAATTTCCCCTTTTGCATGCCTCCACCACATCCTCTATTAACTTCCTTGATTTTATTTTTAGGAGGCAAATTGCTGCCCCTTCAAGAATGTGTAATATCTCTCTGACCTCTAGATTCGTGCAAAATTTTTTCCTGATTAAGTACCACAACAATCCTTGGCTTTTTGTGAAGAAGAAATGAACACACATAAACATTAGTCTATCAAAACATTTAACAGGGATTAGTAAAAGTCATTTTGGTTATTTTATAATTCTGGATCTCATGTTACCATGCAAATTCTAAACTACTAGTCACCAAGAATATGACTCAACAACAAATTTTGTTAAGAGTTCAGCCATGGCTTTGCTTAGCTGTATAATTAACGCCCATAAGGTAAAGGTTAAGGTAAAGCCCCCCCCCCCACATTAGTGCTATTTGTGTCCGAATCTAGGGGTGGTGCTCATCTCCATATTCAAGCTGAAGAGCCTGTGTTGTGCAAGTCCGTGGCCATGTGGCCAGCATGGCTACAAGGAAACACTGCTTTACCTAGGCGGTACCTATTTATATACTGTACTTGTATTTACCTGCTTTCGAACTGCAAGGTTGGCAGAAGTTTAACAGTGGGATCTCGCTCTGCTGCGTGGGACCTGGGATTTGAACCACTGAGCTGCTGACTTTACAGCCGACAGTTTTCAGTGCTCTAGTCCGCTGAGCCACCACGCCCCAAATTTTGTTATAGTTCAGCCATGGCTTTGCTTAGCTGTATAATTAGCACCCATAGGAAGCTGCAGGAAATAGATCAATAGGGTAAGATTTGATCTTTTTTAAAATAGGAAAATTCATCTTCAGAAGCTGAAAATGGAATAAGGCATTTTTAGCATCAACTCTACAAGACACTCACTGAATCTATGCCTCTAGGCTCTTTGGCTGACAAGATAGGATCAGAGAATTCTCATAATTGAAGATAAATTTAACTCTCCAAATTGTAATCTGTTTCTACCAGCACCAAACTCAAAGGGGTCATTTTTAAATATTTAGTTACAGTTTCCTAGTATTTGTTCAGAACAGAGCTATTTGGCCATATATGTTTCACTATTTGGTTAGGTGTCACCCTGAATATTAGTGACTTCTAATTTCAGTGCTATGAATAATTGCAGTTGGCACCTTGACGTGGAGGTTAAACAACATTGATATTGTATATAAACCCACTACTGACATAAATAATTCCCTCTGTTGGGAGGCTTGCAAATATCTTTTTTTTAGGGCTGGCTCTTGAGAGAATGGGGTTATGTGGAGAGAAGAAATCCTTTATCTTTATGTTTTTAAAAACTAAAATAGACTATTGAGGAAAACGAGTCTTCTTGTCTTTGGTCCTATTTAGAACTGGTTTGCTGACAGAAGAGATTCAATGATTATGTAGCATCCCAATGGAAATGAACCAAATTAACTTAAAATAATGATGCATCCTTTCTGTGAATCTTTTATATGCAAGAATGAAGGATCAGAGAATCCTTATAATCTCTTATATCTAGATCAGTGATGGCGAACCTATGGCACGGGTGCCAAAGGTGGCACTCGGAGCCCTTTCTGTGGGCACCCGACATTGCCCCTTCACAGCTACCTGTATTCAGGTTAAATTGCTGTATTGGCACTTTGCAAAAAAAAGTGTGTTTTGAATCATAGTTTGGGCACTCAGTCTCTAAAAGGTTCGCCATCACTGATCTAGATGGTATATAACATGCACTGTCATGTTGGTGACTGTGGCATGTTATATCATTTGGATTCTCAAATACAGTAGGACCCCCGTATCCACTGATTCAGTTATCCACGGTTGGCAGAGGAAAAAATTAAATAATTGAGCAGCCCCAAAGCAAGGTGTAAAGCAAGCTGTTATCACAAATAGCATCTGTAAAGCAAGCTACTGTCACAAACAGCAGCCATAAAGCAAGCTACTGTCTCAAAACAGCAGTCATAAAGCAAGCTACTGTCAGGAAACAGCAGTTTGGGGGTGGGTGAGCAGGAGTTCTCTCTTATCCACGGTTTTCATTATCCATAGGAAGGCCTGGGACCAATCCCCAGTGGATACTGGGGTCCTACTGTATAAACTTTGAACATTACTTATTATTCCCCCTTGAGAACTGGGATGTATATAGTTGGTTAAATGCCTGAAATATAAACTGATTGGTAGCTTAGAGGATAGAATTACATGGCAGGGGATATATTCACAGTTGGTTAGGGTTTTAACCAAGACCTTGTACTTCTCTTCTGGTCATAATTAGGAAAGAGCTATTAAGTTATGAATTTCTGTTTTGTTAATGGAACTGCAAACACATTGGTAAAGAAAACTGTAAATGCTGGGAATTGTCATGGGTTTTGTTAGGAAAAATCAGTCTGAAATGTCATGAAGTATCCTTTTTCACAAGGCTTGAGGCTTGTATTCTCTAGGCCTTGAATTTAGACACTGTACCGGAGACCCTCCTGTCATTATCATGGCTCTGTTGAGAATAGAAAGGGCCAGAGGTCTTGTACTGCTGAGACAACCTATTTACTGTTTATCTGAATTGTTTTTACCATTATATTGCAAATAGTCCTGCTGAATCACATTCTAAAAAGAGCTCTTTCCCTTTAAAAAGTAATTTCCTTGCAATACTGAACTTTGGCAGAAGAGTAAAGAGACGGCTTACGGTCCTTTTTAGGTCTTATCTGAAAGGGCAGGCTTTTGTTTAGCCAGAGGTTCATCTTTTCAGAAAAGCTGGCACCTTCATTTTCTGGAGGAGGGAATGTATCAAAATAGGAAGAAACCTGAGTCCTGTTTAAGCCTGAAAGCTTACCAAATGGAATACCCCCTCCCACTGTTGGAAAGGGAAAGGAAGGCCATTCATGAGCAGTAGAAATGTAATTTTGATTGAAAGCTCACTAAAAGCTATATAGGTCATGAAGACAATCAGTCTTTTATTCTTTGAAATAATTCACATTACAGGCCTGTGTATTACCACCCTTATCAAAGAAAAGCCTTTAGATTTGTGTTGGCAGATAATTACAAATTGATTTTTTTTTTGGCCCTCTCATTTTGGGAATGGCCTTTACTTTCCCTTTACTTTCCTTCCCTCCTCAATCCCCAACCCTTGGTAAAAGCCTCTTATGATTCCACCCCCACACCCCACCCCGCATCATACTGAAGAACTACTATTAAAGTGAGCCGTTCCGGGAGTGCTGAGCTACAAGGCTACATAAAAGAACTGCCTAGTACAAAAGGCAGAATTGAAATGAAACATATAATGGCAAAGAAAGATGCTGCCATCGCAGTGTATTTTAAAATCCAGAACTATATTTTGCACTGTGAAGTTCCTATATGGAAGCATATTACAAACAAGGAAGTATTAATCAAATAATCTTTTAACATGATCAATATGTGATAGTAACTTTCTTCAGACAGAATCCACCACACTATGAAACTCCCTTTGTGTACCCGAGGGGATATCCATCATTGCTTTCTTATTTTTCCCCTCAAAACATGTACCTCTTATACCTCATGTCAATTTTGTGATATGACATGAGAACCAGTTATTTTTAAAAGAAATGTCAGAAGTTGCACTAGGTTAGTTTCAAACCCTCCTCCATAGCAATCTAATAGGTTGTCTATGCTTCTTATGTACCTGAGTCAAAATAGTACTATAGCTAAAGACCGAACCATAAATTGAGCTAACATGTCTTGGTCTCAACTGTCCAATGGCCATTTCAGTTCTCGGTGCACTAGACATATAGGCCCCTCAGCCGAGTTCCTCAACAGCAACACTCCTCAGCCTCTCAATCGCAGACAAGGCTCCATGAAGTTGACTTTGAAGGCAAGTACTGTGCTCCAGAATCTTCAGGAAATACTGGAGCTTAGAGAGGCAGTCAGACCTGGGCTCAGTTAAGCTTCATATTTATCCAGGTTTCAATCATGATCCTATCTGCCACCCATGACTCCTGAAAGTTCTTCTGGCTTGGTGGGTGCTTATTAACAATGGGTGCCAAGGGGGAGATCGCCACCCAGCCTTTGTGTTGAATGAATGTAACAGGTATTAGAAGTCCATGGTCTGCAATAACTTTTCACGTTGGAGAACAGTCTGAATCAACCTAATGGATTAAAAGTTCCTGCCATAAGAGGCAAAAAGTGCAATTTGAGTCATCAGGTTCTACTCAAGGACTCTGGTTTATATTTTGTTAGAACAACTTTTTTCTTCCACTATCTTAACTGCCTGATGTGCCATTGTTAGCTTTCTGGTTCCTACTGCTGCATTATATTTACTTTTTTGTGTGTGTTTTTTTAAATTTCATGTTTGTTTTTGCTACTTATTTTTATAGCTACTCCTGGTTTTCTGTTGCACATTTTAAATGCGTTTTTTTTTTATTTATTTCAGATAGTTTTGGATAATGAATTTTTGGAGATTACAAAGTCAATGTGTAGGAAATCCCTTGATGTGTCTAGCTATATACATAGAAGTAATATAAATGACATTAATATCAGCTCTGCAATGTTCATTTGTAAAGTATCAGAGGGGTATACAAGATAACAGGGTTATTTGCTTTTGTTGTAAATAGTGTTTTAAAGTCTTGCTGCTCTCAGTTTTTTGGCTAGAATTCTACATGATTCCTAGCCCACAGTCACATTTGGAATTATAGAGACAAAGAGCCAGGAAAATAGTGGTTTTTACCTTCAGTTGTTCGATGGCTGCTGTTATATGGCAGGCTCCAAATAGGTATATAGAAAATGTTGCTTCCTGAATTCTGCCAAAGCCAGGACTGGAAAAAGGCTCTTCTACCAGATAACTTGGTCAGAGGCAAGTTGGAGGAAAGCCCATAGCCCAGTAACATAGCATATGCTTCACTTGCAAAACTTTATATACCTGTCATTCCCAGTTACAAAAGGGATCATGTAATATGTCGATGTGAAAGATCTCTATCTAATATCTAATTCAAGTTCATATAGATCTAAAGGACAGACAGTTTTATCTGCTATAAGGAGATATTCAAAGGGCATTTGAGGACGCCAAAACTGAGATAGGCCTGAAAAACATCAATTAAAAAATGGAACTTCTCTGTAGAAACTGCAGAGAGCAATAATACTATGTATGTGTATGTGTTGTGTCATTACAGCCATGACCGGTTCTTCATGACCCCATGTCCATGGAGTTTTCTTGGCAGGAATACTGGAGTGGTTTGCTAGTTCCTACTCCAGGCACCTACAGCACCTGGCATTCCATGGTGGTTGCCCATCGAAGTACTAACCAGGGCCGTCCCTCCTTAGCTTCTGAAATCACGCAAGATTGGATGTGCTTAGGACATCTAGGCATAGAGAGGCAAAAAAGTACTAGGTGAAGAAGTTAAAGCAGGCCTGCCCAAAGTCCGGCCCCGGGGGGGGGGCAAATCCGGCCCGTCAGGCCATTCTGAGTGGCCCATGGCTGGCTGGCCCACCCCTCCCTCTCCCTCCTTCGCCCCATGTTTTTATAAAAAAACAACGCTGGGGAGCTTGGGGGGTGCAAGGTCACACAGATCGCCTCTTCCAAGCACGGCTCCCTGTGCTTCCTTTGGTCCCCACCTCCCTCCCTCCCTCCCTTGGTCCCCGCCTGCCTTCCTGCTGGTGGGGTTGCAAGGGGTCAATGGGTGGGGCTTATGGGTCAGTGGGTGGGGCTTGCAGTGAGATGGCAGGGTCGGGGAGCAACCGGCCCCTGACACATTCTCAGCCACCAAATCTAGCCCTCCTTACAAAAAGTTTGGGCACCCCTGATTTAAAGCGTTGGTGGCTAATGAATGTGTAGATGCCAAAGCATTTAAATGCAGAGATGAAAAAGCCTTTCTTAAGAAGCATTAGAAGGTCTATAATTGGTACTGAGAGAGAAGGAGAGTACAGAGAGATAAAAATGTCCTCTGAAGTTCCAACTAGATGTTGGGCGACATGGTTAGGAAGTTGAGGGGTTAGAATTAGACTGGATGAATTCCAGCCTACAACCAGACAGGATTCCTTGATTCTCAGACCAGTGAAGCCCTTTATATAGGTAGAGATGGGCACGAATAAAAAAAAATGGTGTTTCGTTTGTCGTTTGTCATTTAGGGGGTCTGTTTCAGTTCGTTTCCGTTTTTCATGAATTTTTGCAAAAAATTCATTTTTGTTTTCATTTGTTTCATTACCATTTCGTTACCATTTATTTCAATTTTTGTGGGTTTTTTTAGCATTTAAAGCAGTTCACTTGTATTGCCGTAACGAAAACGAAATGCACGACAAAATTTCCGGTGTTTCTGTTCGTTTCGTTTCATTTTAGAGACAAAATTCATTTGTCGTTTTGTTGCGTAATGAAACAAAAAACAAAAACGGAAACGAAAAATTGTTCATTTCATGCCCATCTCTAATAGTAGGTAGTGAAGTCTCAGACTAGTATTATAGCAGTAAAAAAGCAATAATAGAAAAACTTAGCATGGAGGTAGTTCTTCTTTGCACTTAGATGTAAAAAAATAAAGTTAATATACTTGTGTGTTTTATTATAATATTTCTGCTTCAGGTCTCCTAGTGTTTTCATTTACCTCTGAAATACAGAAATCAACCTCTATCTTAATAAAGAATGTCTCAAGTTTCCATTATTCATTTACACTATGCAAAAAAAGAGAACTCTTCATTATCAGGAGCTTCAGCATCATTAATTCATTTCTGTAAGCATGTGGATAGCTAGAAGCTATGGTGTTGTTATTCCATAATAAGATTAAAACAAGTGATGAGTGATAAAAAGAAATCTGAAAACCATTGAGTTAACCCTTTCCTTACATAAAAACAATGTTCTGTCTTATTGGCATGAATGGTGCTATAGGCATATTTGGTAGAGTTCACAAGTTACTGTGAGCTTGTGTCTTAAAGATAGAGCAACAATCAAGTGAAAAAAGGGGAGAAAAAACAATTTTTCCCCCTGTGGGGAAACTTTTCTATGAACAGATGTATCAGTTCTCTTTTAGTGAACCCATTTGTTAAAAGGAAAGTAATTTAAGTTCAAAATTATTTCAGCGAATAAAGATGGCTGGTGCGTGAGGGAGAGAATAAAAGGATAGAGATGACATGCATAAAAAAAAAAGACCTACATCAAACAGGAGGTAATGTAGCTTCTTAGGAAGATATCTATAATGGAATGATAAAAGGAGAGGGGAAGCTGGAAGAAAGGTGAAAATTTTTAGATGTAAATATGTACTTTTAGTTCTATAGCTCTAAAATACTAAAATATGAGTTAGTCCAATTCGGCCAAGATATTGCCAAGTTCCAAGCCTCCACCCAGGTTTTGAAATGACATTTAGATGGTTACTTCACGTCCTTTTTGTCTCTGTAGTCGTTGCGTCTAGGAGCGGTCCAAATAAATGTTACTTCACATCTGTCTCGCAACAACTGAAATTTGTCTCGACCACACCCCCGGAACGGGTGCTAAGCAAGACAGGTGCTATCCTTAATTATTACTTCCATTTCAAATACAATATTATTGTATTCATTTGTGTATTATTCTTGAAATTAGATTATATTCTTATTTCTCCAAACTACTACAAAGTATACTTGAAATACTTTGACATTTTGGAAACATCCAGACTATGTCAAAATAAAGAGACAGGTAGCAACACAAATAAACATAACCCATCAAGCAAAGATTCACAAGACCTAAAATATAATGGCTGACATCATGTTGCATACATTTCTTTGTGTAAGGCTGATGTCATCAACCTTGGCAATTTTCTAGAAATAAGACATTACTGAGTCTCCCATGGAATCTATTTCATAATAAGCAAGACATGGGGGCAATGGAATGGGGATGGTGAATCTTAAATTATTCCAAATCACTGCTCCTATAAAAGTCACCCCAACAGTGGATCCCACATGATAAAAGAGATTCGGAGGGAGACAATAGATTTTTTTTTTTTTTTGGCAGAGAAATTGGAAAAGTTTTATTTCTGGAAATTGCAGTGGTCAATTATGCCATCAGCCTTACATGGCATAACCTACAAGAACAGGATTTTGGCTAGTAAAATAATATAGATGAAACCATTTAGGATCACTCCATTTAGTACTCCATAGACACTGGACCACAAAATTCAAAAAGGTGAACAAAGCCTGGAGTATATTTGACAAAAATTGTTAATGATCCCCTAACATATCAAGGCCAAACTTATATTTTCAACTCAACACCCAATCTCTAAATGCATATAATTATGAATACCATAAAATTCTAAAATCCTAGCAGTAAAAAATAGTGTATACAGTTGAGATAAGTAAAATAGTTCTAACTCTAAGACATGCACGCAGAGGTACACACATACTCATACATGCACGGGGGCAGGGCTGGCGCTTCCATTAAGGCGAACTAAGCAGTTGCCTAGGGCACCAAAATGGAGAGAGGGTGCTGGCCATTGCTGTCCGTCCCCCCACTGCCCGTCAGCTGTTGCCATCGGCCCATCGCTGCCCGCCCCCGCCCACCCGCTGCCGCCCGTGCCCAACGCTGTCCACCCCCTGTGCCCGTTGCTGTCCCCCGCCATCCACCCTCCCCCCGCTGCCCCGCCCCGCCACCTCCGCTGCCACCTGCCACCCCACCGCACCACCCGCCCTGCCCACCCGCCACCTGCCCCACCCCTGCCCCTCACCTAGGGCGCAAAAAAACCTAGCACTGGCCCTGCACGGGGGGGGGATTAGTTTTCTTATTGGAATAAATTGAATTAATCCAGATTTCCTTCCTTCCCATTTATTTATATCCTACTATACTCTCTCCTAAAAGATATTTGATGCAGTTTCCCCAGAGATAGTTGCTGTTTTATACTCTTATGTACTAAAGAGTAGAAGACGCCAGTTGGGTACAGATAGATTCTCATGTTTTAAGTTGCTGGAAGGCCATGCAGTGTTTGTGCCTGCATTGTGACTGCTAGCATATTCCTACAGTGGCATTTATTACTTTGTATGCTTTTTGAACTCCACTCTTCTTGAACTAATGGTAAAAAATGACTCGCCCATCCAAGGAGGCTTGCCAACACACATTTACGCAGAATCTTGTGAGGTCTGTTTAAAAACCTACTGTGGGATTTACTACTGCCATAATTACAACACTATCATACTCCCTGTATACTCTTTCACCTCTAAGGCAGAGACCTCTTGAAGAGATTGCTTTTAGGGCATATTCTAATAAGGCCAATTACTCCACTCCTTAGCTGCAAAATCTTATGAGTCCCACAGTTATCTTACAAATACAGAGCAGGGAAGGACCCAAGGAATTATCAAGTCCAGTCCTTGTCAAGGTGGTGCACAGAGGAATCAAATTCCAAGCTCTGTTTTCACAGCCAGATACCTAAACCACTGAGTTATCTAGCCGTTCTCACAATTCCTCATTCCTCTTCCTACATGTAGCATCACAACAGCTACATATTTTAAAAGTCTATTTTCTTTTTAAAAAATCTATTATATCTAAACCATTTCTGTGCATCCATAAATAACAATGTTTAGAACTTCCGTATATATAAAAACCTCAATTTAAAAAAAGATGTTGAATGGGTCCAGAGGAGGGTGACCAGGATGGCTGAAGGTCTGGAAGAAATGCCTTATGAGGAGCAGCTTAGGGAGCTGGGAATATTTAGACTTACAAAAAGAAGGCTGAGAGGGGACATGATAGCCATGTTTAAATATTTGAAAGGATGTCCTATTGTAGAGAGGACATGTTTGTTTTCCATGGCTTCAGAGACTAGGACTCAGAGCAATGGTTTCAAACTACAGGAAAAGAGATTCATGTAGGGCAGTGCTCCCCAACCTTTTTATCGCCGCGGACCGGTAAATGTTTGATAATTTTTCCGTGGCCCGCTTGTTTTCATGTTTGCCCAGGGAAAACGGCCTCCTGCCCAAATTCAACCCACCAAACCCCCCATCCCCCGGGGGCTCCCGATGCCAACGTTGGTGGGGTAAAATATTCAAAATAAATAAAATAAAAAAAACGTTATCCCCCCTTTTTTTCTCCCCCCCAGCTGCGCATGCCTTCCCATCGGGATCCTCTCCTCATCCCGCACCAGCAGAAACCGGATGGGTTGGTTGTTTCCCCTTCTTCCGCCTCGCTCGCCTCGCTTTTATGCATGCGCCCAAAAAGAAGCTTCCCCACCTTAACCCGCCTGCTCAATCTCAAGCCCGTGGGTCCCTTAATCATTTCCGGGAGCCGGGCCGCCGCCACAGTGAAATGATTTGAAGTTCCTCGGGCGGCGGCCCGGTGTGGATTGATCCATGGACCGGCACTGGTCCGCGGCCCAGGGGTTGGGGAACACTGATGTAGGGAAATAACCTACACAGACACGTATGGTTGGGTTCAACAGTGTCAGGCCGCCATGCTGTTCTCTCTGTGAGCAGGCTGCAAGCCACACCTTTATTAGCTGTAAGAGGTGGAGTTATAGATATCGTGTGGTATCCTATGTGTCAGCCTGTCATTGGCTTGATGGACTCCCGGGGAGGGCTTTCTGTGACGTGGACATGTCATCTAGCGGGGGATGGAAATGATAGATACCCAACAGCTTGCTATCCCATCCCATGACGTGAGGGTAAGATAAATGGTTTGTTTGTTCCTCATAGCCATGCTTTTGCCCTGATGGAAGGACAAGATAGTCAGCCATCTGCTTCCTGCACGTTAATCTTAGGGGCTCTATTTCCCTTCTCCCAGGGCTTTCCCGTGTGGGAGCGAGTGTCAATATCGACCCCCAGAATGCTTTGCAGGAAGCTTGCTGGATCCTTAATATCTGTGCATATTAATAGTCCCATTATATCCCTACAGATTCACTTTAAACATTAGGAAGAACTTCCTGACGGTTAGAGCTGTTCACCAGTGGAATAAGCTGCTACGGAGGGTGGTGGAGTCTCTTTCTTTGGCTGGATGGCCATCTGTTGGGAGTTTTTTGATGGGGGTTCTTGCATGGCAGGGGGTTTGACTGGATGGTCCTTGAGGTCTCTTCCAACTCTATGATTCTATGATTCTATGATATAAGCTAAATATAACAGAACAACATTAAATACTCATATATGTGTAGCCAAAAATTCAAACATCTATCAGTTAAAAATGATAAATATTCTACTTTACATTTCCTGATTAGCAAGTCCCATCGTCTTCTAGCTCATCAGTTTACAGTGGGGAAATATCCTGTTGCTTAACAAGTCAATTACACTGCTACTTTCTTTGGCATATCAAAATGCAGTTAGAGTAGGCCTGTTTGAATCAATTGAAGTTACACAGGGGTTGACTCACAAAGTCACCATTAATCCAATGGGCCTACTGTAGAGAGCAACTTACTGTAGTAAGCAGCAGGATTTTGATCTCTATGTTTCAAAACAATTATTTATCTATTCTTCTAATCTTCCCTTAATATTCAAATCAACTCTCCCTTTGCCCTCTTCTAAATTGTAATTGTCCCTGGGTTAGCTTTATTGCTTCTCATGCTTTCCTTTTTTAAAAAAATGCCATAGTACAAAGTAAATGAAAGCAGTGTGAAAACAGAAACACATTTCCTGAACAGCAATTAATTGTTCTACCGTATTTAGTTTATACTACTGAAGCACGGCTTATGATGACCAGTGACCTTAAGTTCTGTCCTTGGGCAGCTTACCCATAATGGCTGCTTCCTTCTCTCTAGAGAGGAAAAAAACTGCAATTGTGTGTTAACACATTTTAATATATGCACATTCAAAATAGCTGTACTGACTGCCATTAAGAACGTTCCCCCAAACTGTATAAGAAACTGGTAAAGTCTCTGTGTGCATAAATCCCAGGATGGCTGGATTTAACCTAGACTAGCTGGGAATCCTTAATAGCCCCAATAAGACGGCTGCTGCTATGGGGAAGAGAAAGTTATTGTTATGATGCAAGCCTCCCACTGATTAAAAACAGTGCATATAAGAGCTTTTGTTCTTATTTTTAATATTTCTGAGAATTGCATGAAGGAAAACTTGACGCCATTTAGATTTTTTGTTGTTGTTATAGTTATAAAGACATATAAACAGATGCTTGTTCCCTGCTCTTTAATAGGCCAAAAATGCAATGGGAAATGGAAGACTATGTTTTGCAATGAGAACTATCTGAGAGCTGATGTGATGTCAAACACAGAAGGAGTTAGTAAAGCTAATAACAGAGGGATCTGAATATGAAAGCATCCCTGTCACTGAAGCTTTGTCTGAAAAGAGAAAGCGAGAAGATTTTATCATACATAGATTCCAGCTTCCCTTTTGTTGAGATGTGAATAAATATCCTGCCTAAATTCGCCAGAAATGAAATGCCTTTCAGTTTATCTGAACAGATACACTTTATTCCCTTTTCAAATTAGTCATTTCCGCTATGCATGGCTTCTTTTGCCTTTTTGTGTAGTAATTGAAACTTTAATAATTGATGTCACTTTTTACATATTTATTTCCTGCTAAGAAATAGTTTATCCAAAACAGCCTGGGAATGATACGATGGGTAGAAATACATTTTTCAAATATAAACTTTTCCTCTGCATTTACCTTTTGCAGCTACTATGATGAAAAGTTATTTCCTGTTAAATGGGCAGGAAAAAAACATTTTAATATACAAAATAACTACATATTCCAGAGAAGCTAAATGCCATAACCACCACTGATTCTATTGTTGGGTTGTATTCAAGTAGTAGTACTTAGTATCACTGTTTTACATTGTATACATATTTACCTCTTGTATCTCCAAATAATGTTTGGGATACCACGACTTGGACCTTCTTTCCATAGCCTATTATGTGAAGGGTCAACAGCTTTTCCTAGAGCATTGGTATTTAGCACAATACTTTTTCCCCTTTTCTTTTTAGACACAGTAGGACCCCTGTATCCACTGATTCTTTAACCTCTGATTCAGTTATCCATGGCTGACATAGGAAAACGTAAATAAACAATTCAGCAACTGTAAAATAAGCTTCTGTCGCAAAATAGCAGCTGTAAAGCAAGCTACTGTCACAAAACAGCAGGTTTTTTGTGTGGGGGTAGGGTTGGAGTTATCTCTTATCCACAGTTTCCATTATCCACAGGAAGGCCTGGAACCAATCCCCAGCAGCTACTGGGGTCCTACTGTAACATAATTGTCTACCTATGTATAGATGGATGCATCAAAGTAGTGCTGTCTTTGGCAGAAATCTCCAGCTGGTGTGCAAAGCTGTGGATTTTATGTCTCGTATTCTCTTGTGGTAGGGCAGAAGAATTTGATTTATGACTTCTTACAATATTGTGTGATATAATCAAAGACAAAAAAACAGCAAGTGAATCATAACAAATAGCAGTTGCAGCTTCTGTTTGTTATTAGATTCTACTATTGATCAAGAAAAAAAATTTAAACTAGTTAAGGTCTAATTAGTTGCTAGCTGTTGTGAGTTTTTTGGGCTGTTTGGCCATGTTCTGGAACATGACCAAACAGCCCGAAAAACTTACAACAGCTATCAGATTCCGACCGTGAAAGCTTTCAAGAATACATCTAATTAGTTGTGCTTGACAAGGGAGCTATAAAAGAATAAAAAATAAGAAGTAGCAAGTATACAGTGCAGGTGGTGGGGAACTTAATATGAAGAAGTCCAAAGAGACTGGGATTTGGGATGACTTGCTTTCTACTGTAGGCAGGTTGCTGGTGAATTGTATTGAGTCATTGTCTGCAAATCAAAGATTTGTGGGTAGGAGAGAGTCTGGAGCCAATCTATTATATTAACCAAGCCATAATGTAGAGGGGAAATAGTATTCCTATCCATCAATACTGCATCAAGTGAACCTGGACATCATTTCGTGATTCTGTTGCTACCCCCACTAGGAATATTCTTGGTGTTATGAAATCAGGCTGCCATTATACTGACAAGCAGGCATGGCTGTGGACCAAAGAAGTGCAGGAGAAAGTACAAGAGAAGAAGGGGTCCTTTACGAAATGGCAAACAGATTCAACTGATGAAAATCGACAGGACGATGTTTCTTCCCAAAGAGTAACTAGGAGGGCCAAAACAGAGATGGCAGGACATGCAAATTGTTGTGCTGTGCTCTGAAAATGTGGTTGATCTGGCATAGTGGTATTTCAGGATTCAAAAAGCAGACCCTGGACCTGTGGGGAAATGCTACGAAGAAAAAGAATGTAGAGGTGAACTCATGGAAGAAATTATGGCACTTGTATATGAAATTATCAAAGTATCTCTGATGTGGTTATGCATTTTCCAATAAAAAAGCTGTGCTTATAAATGTGGAATGTGGGGTTGGGGGAAAGATCCCGTCATGAAAAACAGCAAGCAAGAAAACAGTTAATGTGCCTTTTTAAAGGCTACTTTTGGGACTTTCCCTCTATAGCTATATCTGCTTATATGTAAACACCCAAACACCCTTACATGTATTTATTCATTTATTCCATTTATATACCACCCATGTGGTTACAAGGCCACACTGGGCAGCTTATAATAACAAACAATACAGTTTCAATAAATAATGCTAAGGACAAACAAACAATTTAAACAAAATGATATAAGATCCAATTTACACAATTTACAACCTACTAATCAAATTAAAAACAATAAAAATAAAAATAAGAAACACAGCCAATAAAAATAAGAAACACAAGATGGCAAAATGGCATTAAGTGCTAAAAGTACCACTGTACTGTCAAGATGTTATTTCTAGGAAAGCCTGTCTAAAGCAGGGTCTTCAGCAATCTTTAGAAAATTCTCAGTGACGGGGCCAGGCGAGTCTCAAGTGGGAGGCCATTCCAAAGATGAAGGGTGACTACCAAGATGACCTAGTCCCTGATTCCATATATTTCTTATAATTGGTGATCTAAAAAAAATGCAGCTTGCTAGTAGACAAATGTAGGGATGGGCATTTAGTTTTGGAACCAGTAGGTTAAGACACGAACCACACGAGCCCAGGTGGTCCTCAGAACCGGCTGATATACGCAGATCCAATTGATTTACCTTTCTCTGTCTTACACAGGGTTAAAATCGAACAAGATGACATGCTGTCATGTCATCTGTTCTTGATCTGTGATGCTGGCCAGTCAGGATCTGTGCAGGGACAGGCATCATGCCGCTTCCCTCTCTGATTGGCCAGCAGCATGGAGCAGGAGAGATGATGTCACAGCATGCTTCCACATTGCAGCTCAGCTCCATGCCAGCAGAGAAAAAGGTAAAGCAATTGGATCTGTGTGTATCAGCTGGTTCCAAGCACCACCTAGGTTTGCGTGGTTCATTTCGTAACCTACTGGTTCCGAAACAAAATGCCCATCCCTAGACAAATGTAATAGGAAGTCTTAAAGAATTGTGTTCTGTATTCTAATTAAAAGCTGATGAAAAATAGCTGGTTGCAATGTTTCAGAACAGATACATAGGCATAGGACTTCTTGGCCTTTGGGTTAAAATCAAGTGTAGTGCTAATACTGTAGCAGAGAAAGCCATGCATTGTAAGCAAAGGAGATGTGGAAAGCAGAGGAGAAATACAATGGTATGTCCAGTTAACTAACTAGGTGAGAAGCTTGAAAGTGCTATCATCTGAATTTAGAAGCTGTTTGGTTCTTAGGTTCTAAAGTATCAACGCATCAGAGTATGAAACTCAGGAACCTCCTGCATGACATTAAAGGAGCAAAACTCATCTTAAGATTGGATTAAACAGTAATTAGACTAAGCATTCTGTGCTAGGTAATCAAATGGTCATATGCATCACTGAATTTGTATACAGGAAGATGTAGCATCAACAACTGCTGAAATATTAATGTATGAGAGAAGAAAATATCAAGATAATGAGAGCAGAAGCTATATGCAGGAGTTTTAATTAGTACGGTGTATCATCTCATATCACATATATGTAACCAGACAATATAGAATGCAACTGTAGTAATCTCTTAGGATTGTTTTAACCTTTACCCTTCCTTTTGTGCCTGGTGGATGAATGTTCTGTTATTATGCTAATACACTGCAGAGGATAAAGGGAGTTAGGTGAAGTTTTTTGCAGCTACTGCTAGGTTAGTGCTCTTTTTCTCTAATAAAAAAAAATCCTTCTAATTCTTTTGATGAGAAGAAGAATAATTGCATATTTCCTAGATGCCTTTTTTTTCAAATGGAATAGTCAGTAGCATATTCTTCACAGCACGATGACTGCCTCTCTGGGTGCCAGTATAATGAAGCAGCAAATATTCCCCAGTAAGAATCCTTAACAAGGAATTAAAATATTTTGTGAAATTCTTCTTTCCTTTATGCTGGAGGGAAGAGTGCTGGAGTGGCTTACCATAGCGCTTTCTGAGCTAAATTTTAAGCAAGACTCTGCCTGAATAGTCAAAGGTATCTGCCTGAGACATGACCTTTTCAGCTTGTATTTATTGAGTCTTCCCAAATACATGTAGTAATGTATGGCTGCTGTCAACATTTCATCAGGCAAAACAGATAGTTTGAGTAGGAGTGCTTCTAGTTCTGTGCTGCCTCTTTTTTGGTTTAAGAGAAGCCAGCTCTAAAAAAGGGAAATAATAACAATGAAACGGAAGGACAGTTTTTACCTTTAAATACAGGTTAAAAGAGAGGATGTTTTAGGACTAACTGATAAACCGGTGGGATCGCAAACTGAAAAAGTTGTTGAAAACAGAGAAATCAAATATTATGGGACATCAAGATTCTAACTGGTAGGCATCTGGTTCACAGAAGACCTGATTTTATAATTGTTGGAATGAAGAAGGTCTGGGTACTAGATGTGGCAGCACCTTGGGATGCTAGATTCAGAGAGAATGGATTTGAAAATATTGCCAAATACAAAGACTTATACATTGAGATTTACCAATTACGGCAAAGGAAAACAAAAAATGTTCCAGTTGTAATTTGTGGTTTGGATACAATAGCAAAATACCTATAGTAGAGATGGGCAAAAAATGAAAAACAAAACGCTCTCTCATTGTTTCATTAAGTAATGAATTACTTGGTTAGGTAACACAATGGTAGAATGCATTTTGTTTTGTAACAAAACACCATTTTCCCTCTAGAAGAAAATGATTCATCCTAGAGGAAATGGTAGTTTCCTCAAGCTCTTCCCTGTAAACCCCTGAAATTTGGAAAGGTTTGGGGGGGGTCATGGGGCTGAGTTATTAAACTTCAAAGAGGTGCCCCTAGGAAAAATCTTTCTAATTGGATTTGGAACTTCAGAAGCCAAGCTGCGGGCAAGCAATTAGTGCTGTAGTGGCTTGGCTTCCAATTCCAATTGTTAACATTTTTTCCTAGGAGCACCCCCTTTGGAGCATCATAACTTAGCCCCTTGAGCCCCAAACCTCTCCAAATTTCAGAGGCTTGCCTAGAATTGCTTGAGGAAGCTCCCCTGACATTTTGGTCCTTTAGGACCCAGGGGAGCATAGCATTTTGTTTCATTTCATTTTGTAACAAAACTACTTTAAAAAATCATTACAAATGAAACAAAACTACTAAAGAAACAAGCTGCTGTTTGGCAGAACTTGGTTCGACTTCCTGCTTAGCCATAGAAATTCACTGGGAGAGCGGAAGTGGTAAAGCCATTCTTAAAGTGTCTCACTTACCTTGAAAATCCTATTAGTGTTATTATAAGTCAGTTCCAATGTGACAATAACATAAGAACAATAATGGTGATGTCGATGGTGATGCTGACGCTGATGTGCCGTCAAGTCGATATTGCTACAGTGGCACCTCTTAAAAACAAATTTAATTTGTTCTATGGGCCAATTTGTTTTAATAAAATTTTGTCTTATGAAACATGGTTAATCCATTCCAGAGGCTATAGGTCTGTTTGTTTTATGAAAAGTTTGACTTACAAAATGCAGCTTCACATGGAAATGCATTGGGAACAGATTAATCCATTCCAGAGGCTAGAATAAAGACAAAAATAATTGGTTTTTTCCCCCCTGGGTACATGCAGAACAGTTTTTCATCTTGCAAAGTGTCCCAAAGGGAAATTTTTGTCTTGCAAAACATGTCTATTCCCGGAAAAATTTTTCTTCCTTTGAATTTTTTGTCTTACAAGGCATTTGTCTTAAGAGGCACCACTGTATATGATGGCTTTCTCCCCAGAGGTATCTACATATAATGTCGTCTAAAGTTATTCCTGCTTTGCACACATTCTCTGGGTCTTCTTGCTATAACTATTAGGCAATTGTATAGCAGCCTACTTCTTAGGTTGTGACCATTAAGAAGGAATAAACCATTCTGGAAAATGCTATTAGACAAAAAGAAAAAAGGAAAAAAAAGGAAAATGTTTTTATTACTTATTTATAGAAACCCTTAGAGCAAGCTTCTGTGGCAACACAGATATCCAGGCAGCCATTTTAATAAGACATGAGCAGGGCCTTTTTTTCCACATACCCAATAGCTTGACGGCTACTCCCTGAAGGATGTCTGCACTGGACAAGAGGAGCTTAGTAGATCTTTTTAGATTCTTCTAATGTGTACATAATACTCCCCACACATCCTCATCCTCATCACCCTCGTCATCATCCATCATTAACGTTTCCCAAGAATTTCATTCAGAATTATCATTATTGTTGTGAGCAAAGATTACTTCACCTTTCCTCTCAATCTCAGTAAAATTAAAGATTGATTAAAATTAATTAAATCTTACTTTTAATTCCATGTAGAATGAATTTCAATCAGCTCTTAGAATTAGGCACTTCAAATTTGGTTGCTATGGCAGAAGGAATGAGAGAAAGTGTGTAAATAAAAATGTACAAAGGCTATTTAAATAAAAAGCTATTTGAAATAACAAAATTGAAAACTGACTGATTGAAGATAAAGAGAAATCTGGGGGGAGCATATAATTCAAGATAACAAAGGTTTATTTTCCCTATCTACACTGGAAATACTAGCATTATGGTTTTGTCACTGAATTTCATCAGCAAGCCGCCATGCTGGTTTGTAGAACACTATAGGACTCTGGAATTCTCACAAAAAGAGGCTTGGGGGGGGCAATCAGTGAGCCACTGTTTCAACAGCATTAAGCAGAAATAATCTGCTTCTCTGTAGGTTGAAGAGCAAGAAGCAAGAAAGGGTTTCAGAAGAGAAAGAATGGACAGTAGCATTTTGCTTATAGACGTAGAAATGATAACAAGGGAAATCAATCCCAGGCCCTCCTGGCTGGTTGTTCATCTGCCGTCCCCTGCCAGTCCATGTAATTTTTCTCATATATCCTGATGTTCCATTTCCAACCACAACTTTATCTTTTGGCAATAAATGCTTTAATTCATGTTACCAAAATAGCCTTGTGGTGCAGTAGTCAGACTGCAGTACTGCAGTAGTTTCCTGCTCAAGATCTGAGCTCAATCAGGTAATTGGCTCAAGATTAACTCTGTCTTCCATCAGGGCCGGCGCGTCCATTAAGGCGAACTAGGCAGTTGCCTAGGACGCCAAAATGGACAGGGGACGCTGGCCAGCCTGCTGCCCCTCCCGCCGCCGGCCCCTGCCATCGGTCTGCCCCCTGCCGACGCCCCCCGCCCCGCCCCCCCGCCGCTGCCGCTCCGCCCCTCGCCTAGGGCGCAGAAAACCCTAGCGCCGGCCCTGCCTTCCATACTTCCAAGGTTGGTAAAATGAGTACCCAGCTCTCTGCGGGACAGAGTTCCTTGCATAATCATGTTGTTAACTACCCAGAGGGAGGTAAATAAGTTGAAACAACAACTACCACTGTGTATAGAACTATTTCCTCTTTTTTGTCTTTTACAATACAGTTTCATTGCACAATGAGTGGCCTACATCCATGACCTTTAAATACATTTATGAATACTACATTAATTGTATTTCATTGCTTAATAAAAGCACAGTCCCATCAAAACAGTGGGATATCCTTCTAAATAGATATGGTTTGGAGTGTAATTTACAAAGCACATTTGGATGAGAACCTATTGCTGAATTTGCACACTGAAGTGTTAATTAATTTACCGGGAACAACTTCACTAAGTTGTCTGTTGAATTATAACCTGAGTGTTTTGTCTGGAAATAGAGCCATGTGGACAAACCTCAACTTCCTTTTATCTTGAATATGATTTTTTTTTGCAAACTATGGCCATTCATTCATAAACAAACAGAAAAAAAATCTCCTCAATTTGTGCTGGCATAATTTAACAGGTACAAAATGAAGAGGACAATGTTGTGCCTGCCAGCCATATATATGTTAATAAGGAGCACCTTGGGGGTGGGGGGAGTGATCATCTACGTTCCCTCTAAGACTTGGCTCTTCACGGAAAGCTTTGGTGATTGCTGATTGTACAATTGTGTGTTGTTAGTTGTTTTTGTGTTGCCCCAGCTCTTTTCTTGCCGGATTCTTTTTTTTATGTATTATCCTTGCTGTTTATTGTTTTTATATTTTTATATTTGATTTGTTTACTATCGGGGTTGTGTTTTGGGGCAAGTTGTTTTTGCTATTTGTTGTACACTGCCCAGAGTTCCCGAGGGAAAGTCGAATGGTCAACAAGTAAGTAAATAAATAACTAAATTCAGTGGTACCACGACTTACGAATTTAATCCGTTCCGAAGGCATGCTCTTAAGTCGAACTACTCTTAAGTTGGGGCACCTATCTAAAAAATTGAAAAAATAAGTTTAAAAAAACCAAAAAAAAAATGTTAAGTCGAGCAGACCATATCTAAAATTTGTAAGGTGGCAATTACAATGCCAACAGTTTTCTGCTCTTAAGTCAAATTGCTCTTAAGTCGAGCTGCTCTTAAGTTGGGGTACCACTGTAAATAAATTTCCACCAGCAATGAGTGGAAGCCTCACCTATCATGAGCAAACGTCCAGCCATGACTGGAACCAGATGAGTGACAACAGTAACTGCAGGTTTGTGGTAGCAATACAGTGCTGCTTATTCCGAGGGAACACTGATGACATTTACCGTATTTACTCGAGTATAAGTCGACCCGAGTATAAGTCGAGGCCCCTAATTTAACCCCCCCAAAACTGGGGAAACGTATTGACTCGAGTATAAGCCTAGGGTGGGAAATGCAGCAGGGCCTGGCAGCTCCTCCTTTGTAAGCTGGGGGAGTGGTGTGTGATATTTAAAATGACTTTTAGCCACTGACCCAAGCACTTGCCAGGCCCTGTTGCATTTCCCATCCTAGACTCCCCTGTGATGCAGAGGGGGGTCATGAGAAGTGGCACGCTATGTTTAAAATGACTTTTAGCCACTGACCCAAGCACTTGCCTCAGTGGCTAAAAGTATTGACCCGCATATAAGCCGAGGGCCCCTTATTTCAGCCCAAAATTAGGGCTGAAAAACTAGGCTTATATTTGAGTATATACAGTAGGTCTATTTGTTTTAATATGCAAGGGATAGTACCTGAAAATTGCTTTGCACATCAGCATGATTGTGAAAGTAACTACCACAAGATAGAGAGTCGGACTACTTACTTGCCTGCATGGCCAGTGATTCAAGCAGGCACATAAGTGGCTACACAGCTGGACATCTCTGTATCGTGATAGCTTCTTTCATGGTTGCCTTTCAAAATAGATAATTTACAGCCAAGGGATTACAACCCAGGCTTTTAAGAATAAAATTGTAGAGGTTTAGGTCTGAGTTGATGAATCTGCCAATTTTGCTTTCACCTGCTTTCTCTTTAATCCATAGTCTTTGAAGAAATTTGTGGATTTTGGCTGATTTTTATATAAAATGGAAATGGAAAAAAAAACCCCTTATCTATGCTGGTTTCGAGGTTGCATCCTGATTCACTTTTTCCTATGTATTATCTAATCTTTTGTGAGATGTTGAATGAAGATGAATAAAGTCTTGTATATTGCAACTCAGCCATGAACACTAGCATCTGTATAGATGCGATTTTTTTGCATAAAATAATACAACGGAATAGGCAAACTTAAGCATATATTGAAGCAAAGAGAGCACTTTATTAAGCCGAGTAAGGGCGTTTATACATGACCCCTAAGCTGCGCTGCAAATGGCTCCCAGCTCTGGAGCTTAGAAATGTTTCCCCACCAGCTCCGGAGTTTAGAGAAAATTAAGTGCAACCATGCCCCCATAAGTGCGACCCAGCACACCTTTCATGTACCTGGTCTCAGCAGGTGAAAATTCCTTGATGCGGATAAGAGTGCCGGGCTCTCCTTGCTTGTCTGTTGTTTTTTTGCCTCCCGCCCCTTTAAGAGTCCCTTGAGAAGGAACCAGGAAGTAACGGGGCTCGTGGCAACTTCGACCGGCACCGGCAGGTTAGTAAAGGCTTCTTTTGTCCTTTTTCCCCCTCCCTCCCTTCACGCAGACAGGAGCAGGAACTGCTGAGGGGTGGGGACGCAGGAACAGAAACGAACCCCCAAGATCTCTGGTCCGAATTTAAGGGACCAGCGGATCTTAGGGGTCGTGTGAAAAGGCCCTAACACAAAGGCAAAGAGACAGACAGACATATCTGATGCATCAGAGGTGTTAGGATGGAGAGTGACTAATGTTGTCTACTCCTCACATCCTAAGACAAAAGACTGAAACCTCGCAAAGCCTTTTATACTTTCTTGACCAGTGGAAAATCCAGTATGAACGGTTTTCAGGCATTAAGGGGTGTGGTGAAAAGCCACCGGCTACTCTATTTTTTTAAACTCTTGCCCAGTAACAGGTCAGTGTGGCCCTTTTCCTCACTTCTTTCTAGAAAGCACACTCCCAAGAAGACCAGATAGCAAATTGACTTTTGTTCCAGTTAACTCTGGTCACCTCATCCTGCTTTGTGTCAAATGCATTCATTTTGACTATTCAGCATAGAGAATATGGGATGCAGCATTTTGAATTGAATGCCTTAAATCTAATCTTCACACATCCCAAACCTTCTTTTAAATTAGTAAGCAATGCCTCGCGTCTCTAAGAGCTTCTGCAGGTACAGCCTCGGTATAATGTATAAATCATTATAAACAAGGCTTGAAAGGAACTCAGTATTTATACTGAATTCCCAATCCTTTATGGGGGCTGAAAACTTGAAATGATGGAACATCTCAAATTCAAAGTCAAAAGGCAGGAAAGAGAACTCAGATAAAGGAGGATTCCAGAGTTCATCAACACTCAGCAAGCTTAGACTATTAAGCAGATTTGGCTCGTGCTGAGAAGAAGCTGAGGAACGCATTCTCCAAGTCTCATTTCTTCTCACATGAGTATGATTAACAACGACATATAAATAATGCCATGGCACTACATAATGATCTGATTCCATTTCGTCTTTTGTGTGGCCAGTGAATGCATATTTCCCCAACTTGGCATGTTTGACCTTCATTTTTTAATGGCGTCGAGCAATAATTTCCCTGAATATGAATTTAGTCTTTAAAATTAGTAGAAGCTTTTGTCACTTTGGCTGATGAAAGCACAATATTGCATTTGCTTTAATAACTGTCCCTTCTGTTGGTGTGCTGATGAGTTTCTCAGTGTCTCCATTAGAGACCTTTTGTCTCTAATGAATAGAATTGTTTGGTTTTTAGTAAATGGCTGGTGTGTTGTTGGCCAATGATGAGAAATACTGAAAGAAAATGCCATTTATGTGTGGACCCAGGTGGTAAGATGTAAAATATGTGAAGATATAGAGTTATTAGGGGGCGTGGTGGCTCAGTGGAGTAAGGCACCGAAACTGTAGACTGCAAAGTCGGCAGCTCGGCGGTTCGAATCCGGGTGCCACACAGCGGAGCGAGCTCCCGCTGATAACCCCAGCTCCTGCCAACCTAGCAGTGAAAGCATGCAAATGTAAGTAGATAAATAGGTACCACCGTAAAAAGTGGGAAGGTAAAACAGTGTTTCCTTGCAGCCATGCCGGCCACATGGCCATGGACTTGCACAACACTGGCTCTTCCAGCTTGAATACAGAGATGAGCACCACCCCTACAGTCAGACACGACTAGCATGCATATGCGGGGGGAACCTTTACCTTTATCTATAGAGTTATTAAGAATTCTTCTTCAAAATGAGTGAAAATGCAGATAAATCTTAACTGCATAGCAGTTCTTAATGAAACAAGAGATGGTGCTAACATTGCAAAAAGACTTGTTACATAACTCTGACCAGGCATCGACATTTGCTGACTGGTTCCTCCTCTGTGTCCCACTATTGGGAGCAACAGGAGGATCTTTTTGATTGTACCACACTTATAGTAAAATAATCTTAAAAGTCCTCACTAATGCAGGTACTGACTCCATTTCAGCTGTGTTAAAACTTTGCCATCATCCCAGTGGAAGTCTCAGTGACTACGGTTTGGTTTTGGTCAATCTGATTATTGGGTTTATTTGTTGATTATGTTTAATGGTTTTAAAATTACATGAAAACTGTATTATACCACACTTACCAGTCTTTGGTTATAAGGAGATAAATGTTTTAATCAAGAGGTGCAACTCAACAATAGAGTAGCTTGATCTACCTCTCATTTTTGCTGCCAGGATGGGAAAAAGGACTAGCCTGTGTCTTGCTTTACATTTGATATTTCCTATGCTTTGCAGCCTTGATATAACCATATAGATAGAACAAGGTTTTAAATGACAGCTATTAGAGAGGGAGAATGTGTTGGATGTTTTTCTTTGGCTTTCTATCTCTTACAGTGGACTCCTTACCTGCCTGATGGCTATCCAAGTGGGTTTAAGATGGGGCTGAGATGCCTTTGCAATGGCAGAAGACAGGTGGAAATCTTGTATGTTTATAATAAAAGTACAGGTTATCATGAGATCGAGGCTAAAATAAGAGGGATCATGTTCCCAAACCAGTATTTCTGAAGCATGTTTGAAGCACAGGTGGATTGCAACAATTATTATAAAAAAAATTAAGGAACGAGCTGGTCTTATTTGCTGTTTATATAATATTAATTGGCCTTCCTTATGTGAAAGCTGTCTTGGACTGCTATCTCACCTGGGGAAGATCCTGATCTTCAGAAGGTCCGGCTTTTCCTCTTCCTCCCGTCATGTGACTGAAGATGTGGGATAGCGGTTCCCACATACAAAGGTTTTTTTTTTAAAGTGCAGTTCAGCCCCATGGCCAGCAGGTGGAACTAGGATTTAAAAAGGACCAGCTGACTGGCACTAGGAGTGGGGGGGGGGAAGTTAAAAGGAAAAAAAAACAGCCCCCGGTTGGCCAGCTGCCTGGCACTAGGAGGGGGGGAATTAAAACAATAATAATAAAAAACCAGTGCCAGACCAGCCAGAGGACCAGCTGACTGGCGCTAGGGGTGGGGGAAGCTAAAAGAAAATAAACCAGTGCCCACCGGCCCCAGGAGCAGCAGATCAGTGCTATGAGAAAAAAAAGGTGGAGTTTTTAAGTGAGGTAAAAAAAATCCCTACCTCTCTGGTAGGTCTTGGAAACCTCGCTTAAGGGGGCATCACTGGGTTTCCTTTTTTCTTTCTTTCAAAAAAGCCCGGTGGCCATGGGTATGACATTTTTGGACACAGTTTATCTACAAATTTTATCTGCATTTAAAGGGACGTGGGATAGGGGCCTTGGTTTTAGAGAGCTTGTGTTAAACTAGCTTTCTTGCAAGGCCGTAAGAAATACTTTTATTTATTTATTTATTTATTTATTTATTTATTTATTTATTTATTTATTTATACAGCTTATAAATTCTGTTAATGTGGGTTATTTATTTTCAGGCAAAGTCCAGATATACACCTGCAACATGGTTTTTTAAAATCAGATTGTATCCCATGTTAGAAAGTCCCTGGAGGAATGCAGTCCTCTGAAGAATCTGGAATTCAACAGATATATGGTAGTAGGTCATTTGGGCCCAGTGAGTTCTGTCTTCCAAAGAGAGAATTAGCAGGTCTTTGCATAGGCAACCTTCTCTTTATTTATTTATTTATTTTAGAGTATTTTTACCCCACCTTTCTCCTTGGAAAAGGACCCAAGGAGGCTTACAGTAATAAGGGATAATATACAGTCCAGTACAATTAAAACATGATTCAAGTAGAACAAGGAATTGGGGGACATCTTACAGCATTATACTGCTTAATTAATTAATATTTAATTATATTGCTTAATCTTATACAATACCCCTTCCTCCCCCAGTCCTCCACCTTCTCAGTTCTTTGCATTGTGTGATTATCTTAACCTCAGGCTGTCCCTCTGTAAGTAACATGTGACTCTTTTAAGAATAATTTACAAGTTGGATTTTTATTTTTCAAAGCCGAAATAGGTTTGAAGTTTTTTTTATCGTGCAACTTCCACCTCCCCCATTGTACTTTCATTTTTCATCTCCTTTCCTCATAAATAAAAAAGTTTATAATCATATCACAAGGACATTATGGCTAGACAGTTTAAATTGTTAGCATTTTTCATTTCCTCATATTATACTGAAATAGATTGCAGTTGTAATACCAGACCGAGTTAGCCATTGTATTATCTTTATTAAGTTTACAATAAAATCTTTAACATAATACTCACTGAGGGCAGGCCTACCAGAACTGTAGAAACCTCATTTGCTTAAGCTTTGTTATCAGAATCCACTTTTATGTTTCCATGTAGTTTAAAGTCTGTGCAACCTGGTGCAATTTGCACTCCTGCTTACCTGAACATTTTAGGTTGCGCTCATATTTTTAAATACCCCGTAGGTTATTTAGATAAATTCAACACACAAAGGCTACAGCGTTTTTTCTAAACTTAAAAAGTACTGAATCAAAACCTGTTGTGCTGCAGCTGTAAGGGTTGGATGAGATAATTTATTTTCTTTGTGAACTAGTAGTTCTGTCCTCTTAAGAGTTCGCTGGTTCTTTCTTTCTTTCTTTCTTTCTTTCTTTCTTTCTTTCTTTCTTTCTTGGAACCATTTACTCGAGCTGTTCTTTTTCGATTGCCTGTGTTTTGAGTCAGATTGTTGAGAGATAGTTAGGGCTGATTCTGGCGGAAACTCTATTAGAATTCACATCCAAACACTCAAGCTCCACAAGGGCAAAGGAAGCGTCACTTGTCACCGATTTTTGCTGAACATTTAAGCAGAAGTGACATTTACTAGGCCTTGTTTGGAAGATTTATTAATGCAATATATCCTTGGCAAAAATAGCAGCTTCACTAAACGTTATGATCTTACATGTAACCGGAAGCTTGAATACTGGGAGATTCACCAGCACTTAGTCATTGAAGTGAAAGCAGATATTCAGTAGATGTTTTATTAGAGGTGTATCTTCACTTCTGCTCCATTCCACATGGATTAGCCTGACATCTGTTGTGTGGATACAGTGAATCCATGGCATGCTAATTGCTGAGATGCAGATTTTAAAAAAAGTTACTTGCAAGTGAAGGTAGATTTTACTCGTCTATCAAACCACCTTGAGACTGATAAATTTCAGTACCAGGCATAGTGCAAAAACGTAATCAGACCAGAATAATCTTCATTTTGTTTTGTTTTTAAGTTTATTTTTCAATCTGTCGCATAATAAAGTTCAAACTAGGGATGGGCATTTCATTTCAGAACCAGTAGGTTACAAAACCAACCACGCAAGCCCAGATGGTGCTCAGAACCGGCTGATACACGGGAACCAATTGCTTTACCTTTCTCTCTGCCGGCACAGAGCTGAGCTGCAATGAAGAAGCATGCTGCAAAGTCATCTTTCCTGCTCCATGCTGCTGGCCAATCAGAGAGGGAGGCAGGATGATGCCTGTTACAATGAGGTAGCATGCTGCGACATCAAGCTCAGATGATGTCGCAGCATGCTTCCTCATTGGATTTTAACCCTGACGGTTACTTCACGTCCTTCCTCGAGCTGAGGTGAACTTGCCTCCGTGTTGAAATCGGTTTTAGTCACGTGACCTAATGCCGGTTCTGCCCCTGTTTCTCTGTACTCACGGGTATGCTGATTGAAACTGGCAGTACTTTAACCGCACGTCCTTGATCCTTACCTGGCGGTAAGGAACAAACACAAACCAGGGTGAACTGTTCGAGGAAGAATCTTGGTCAATAAGTGGGGGAAATGGATTCATAAGAAGGAATTATTATAATTCCTGTTGTTCGATACATCGAAATACCGATGTTCCTCCCCCCCTTCTCAACCAAAAAAAAAAAAAAAGTAATCGCACTAAATATTTTCTTGGTGTGGGTTAAGAGGAACTGCACGTCCCCTGGGAGGTGGATCGAGAAGCGGATTGAAAAGATTCCTGAGCTCCAGGACGGGAATCTCTCACCCTGCTTGGAGCGCAGTTCAGGGGGCATGGTCAGGGTGAACTCGGATTGACCCCACAAGGACGTGAGGTTCCGTTCCTTTGAACCGGTCTCCAGCGGGCCGCGAACTGCAGCGAGAGGGAAATGAAGTATCCTGTGCGAGACAGAGAAAGGTAAAGCAATTGGATCTGCATGTATCAGCCAGTTCCGAGGACCACCTGGGCTTGCGTGGTTCGTTTTGGAACCTACTGGTTCCAAAACGAAATGCCCATCCCTAGTTCAAACTATGTCTGGAACATTTCCATTGTTCTTCCAGGTCTCTATATAAATGTTGCCTTCTGTTCTGACTCTTCCTGCACTTCATTTTACCAATGTTTAGGTCATCGTCTTAATTCTGAAGATGGAACAAAAGCCTACCATTTCACTGTTCTGTTGCATTTAATCAGATATAACTCAAGCCTTCCAGGACACATCAGCTAAATTTTTATTTTGACATGGTTTATGTTGCCCTTATATTCCATCTCCAGAATGTCAAATGAGGTTGGGCAAATGAAATCAATATGGGCTATGACAGGAAAGGGTGTTGCATTATCTGGTTTGCTGTTGTTCTTACATACCATTGGGTTGCCTCTCTGTGAGTCTGGGACCTGAGTGCACGACTCTCGTGCAAAGAGGCAATGAGATAAAATTGAAGCAACGAGGAATCAAAATAGAGTCTGTTTAATTAGGAGAATGTTCTGCTATCCTCTTACATAATTTA
>JAHTLZ010003542.1:75235013-75269891 GCA_023846285.1 Phrynocephalus versicolor
GCTTACAGTAAGGAGAGACAATATTCAGTCCACTACCCTTAAGACATATTCAGTTTGAGAAACAGGGAATTGAGGGGTATCTTACAGCAACATTAAAACTAACAATTGATAACACAGTGTCAATGCAATCACACAAGGAAAGATATAAACACAAAGTTAGAAATGGTTAATGTAGGATATTTTCTTTGCAGGATATGTTTTTCAGAGGAAGCTTAAGTGAGAGCACAGTCTCCTGACTTTTGCCACGTTGGCATATCTGGAAGGAAGTGACCTTCTATTTCCCCTTCCCCTTTGCTTTGAGGCAGGACTAAAAGGGCTAAATGTAATCTGCTTCCTATTACAAGCAATGCTTTTGTCAATGCTCCAATGTATGCTTATGAACTTAGATGACATGGAAATAAACAATCCTTCTGGGAGAAGCTCAGACAGTATTTGTCTGGGTGTCTGATCAGCTGGCTGAAAAGGCATCTCTCTTTCTCTGTGCGTATCCTTTCTATAATCAATATTAGTTTGCTTTGAAACTTCCAGCACACCCCCACAGGTTAGAAACACAAAGTCTGTGTAGCCATGTATGGCAGCTTCATAAAAAGACACAGTAGGTAGTCCGTCATTGAGGGAAAGCTTGCCTGAAGAGAAAGGTTTTGTCTGTTTCGGGAAAGACAGCAGAGATGGGGCAGTCCTGGCTCCATTGGGAGGGAGTTCCAGAGTTTGAGCACAGCAGCTGAGAAAGCCCTTTCATGTGTTCCCATGAGACATAACTGTGAGGGATGTGTTTATTCAAAGAATGGGAGTATAAATATCTAAAGCAAATGCTATATGAGAATAAAATAGAACAAACTGAAAAAAAAAAACAGAATAAGAGAACATATTCATAGCTTGGCTAGCATAGCAGTGGCCATATGGCATTGTAACTAATATATATTAGAGGGTTTGCTTTTGGCTGGAAAAAAAACAGCTGCATGATGTGGCGTTAGATTTTCTTGAGAATGTGGAAGCCATTATGGCAGTACATTTCTTCAACATTATATTGAGCTGAGAATCAATATAAACATGATTATGGGCTAACATTTTTACAGTAATGCGTGCCCTTGCTGAAGATAACTAGAATGTCTCTAAGCAGAATATTTTTGCAATAGCCTGTTAGGTTGTAGGCTGTACTGAACTTCCATTTTATTTTAATAAAACGTTTGAAAACATGTGTGTAGTTGCCTCTTCCAGGCCTTGATGGTGAGGATATATGAGTAAGATGAAATAAAAATTTTGTTTAGATAAAAACAGAACTGCATCTAAATTAAAAACTGCATATCAAACTGTCATATTTGTGGGTAGAGGGCCTAAATGTATTATTGTCTTTCTCTGTCATTCTTTTCTGCAGTGTGGTATAACTTAAGTTTCAGCTTTAGGTTTGATTTTGTGGTGCCAGGTGCATTTTTTGACACATGGGCTGAGGAACTGGAACTAATCTTAACAAAGCTAGCTGAATACTCAGATGAGGAGATGGTGTCAATGGACACACCTGGGACAGGAAGAAGACAGCATAGGCTGCTTTGCTACTGTAGGTATTTTCCTCCCTGTTCCTCACCTAAAAAACAAAACAAAACAAAACTCCCCACAAGGGATAAGCCTTTGAACTCTTTTAGGTTGTGTGCTTCTTTTGGCTTGCTGTGGACATAATTGGGATAGGATAGTAGATACAGTGACCCCCCCCCGCCATTTCGCGTTTCCAGTATTGCAGTCCCACTACATTGTGGGGACCGCAGTACTGGAACCGTGGGGGTGGGGCGGGGGTGGGTGGGTTGCTCTGAGAAGCCTCCGGGGTGCGTGGGAGGACGACGGGGGGATCCGGTCGCTCCGTACGGCCCTCCCACGCACCCCCGAGAAGCCTTGGGGCCGCACAGGCGGGCGGGGGCGGCGGGAGGTAAGATCCCCCTGCCACCACCAGCGCGCCACGCAATCGCGCCCCACCCCACCCCACCCGCTTCTGCATATCGCGGATTTTCGTGCATCGCAGGTGGGGTGGGTCCCTAACCCCCGCGATCAGTGGGGGGGTTACTGTATAACAAACCAGGATGATTAATAACACACCAAAGTGATTGATGAGGGCTGCTAGGACCATTTAACTCTAAGTTCAAGTTCAAGTTCAAGCTGGGGGAGTCACCAGGGGCCCTCCCGACAATAACTATGTGAACCTCACATAGCCACTTGCAATTTCTCCTTGCGGGAGAAAAGAATACCAGTGACAGACTGACTTTAAGACAATAAATTGTGACCCAAGTTAATCCCACAAATGTGTCTTGACTCTTTATTGCTCCTGTTCAATGTTTTTGATATATAGTGTTTACTAGTTATTATGTTTTTATTTATTTGTACCTATCTATTATATTGTATTATATTGTTTATGGCTTTGATTTCTGTTCAGTTTTGTAAAACGCCCAGAGTAGCTGTGTAGCTAGATGGAGCGGTATATAAATTTAATAATAAATGAATGAATAAATAATTATTTCTGGGATGTGTGGACAAGGTTCATACAAGGGGAGATAGGGCTGTCGCATTTCAGTGGATCAGTGAGAATATCAGGGATTACTATGATTCTCGGCCTCTGCATTTCCAGATGGAGAAACAAATCTCAGTGCAAGCAAATGTTGGAAAAGAAAAAAAAATGTGTGAGAAATAGAGATGGGCACAAAACGAAAAACGACATGCTGTTTTGTCATTTCATTACGTAACGAATACATGAAGGTGTTTGTGTGCATTATATTCTAAAGTTCACAATATGCCCAATGGCTTATACTCTGCACAATCCTCTATTCTCAATCCTGGCTTTTTGGCATACCAGCATAGTGCCCATCATGACATTTGGAGCAAGGGGGTAAGAAGAGCACCAGTATAACAACTCATGAGCCTTCTTCTTGCACAAGGCCAGATAACAGAGAAAATACTCTATCATCCCAATACTTTCCAGAAGTTTGTCTGTGAAGTAACAAGGAAATCAGATCTTAGGTTTTGATCCTCAAAAATGAGTTGTGGATAATCCCGAAATCTTAAAGGGCCTCTTTATAAATATTAATAAATTGGCAGTGAGTTAGTATTTTGACTAGCTTATACTTAGTGGAATTAAGATGTTAAATGTCCTTAATTCTAAACAAACATAGAACAGAATCCTTTATGCTACAGTGGAGGTCAGTTTGGCCTACATTTGACAGGGAATTCTCTTAAATAATCTTTGATCTGCTGGTACATTAGTTGAAAATAGCAAATAACTTTTTAAATATCTACAGACTGGTCCATGTTATTTTAATGCTCAGCTGGAAAGTACAGTACAGTGGTACCTTGTATAAAGGAATTAATTTGTTCCAAATGAAATTATGTTAAGCAAATTTTCCTTTATACTAATTACCATAGGAATGCATTGAAAACGGAGTGATCCCATTTTTATGTTGTACGGATTTTCCCCATAGGCGATTATGTTAAGCAAATTTCCCCTATCTCCGGAATTTTTTATGTTGTACAAATTTTATGTTATACAAGCTGTTTGTTATACAAGGGTCCACTGTAGTTAGTTGAAAATCAATACAGACGTTAGAAAGGAAGCAGCTTTCAGGGACCAGATGAAGCACTCTCTTGACAAGTATTAGTGCCACTCAATAAATCAACATCTTAAGAGACTCCAGACGGGAAAGATAGTGCTTTACCTGTCATGTGACCAGATACATAGTATTCAAAGACGAGCGTCAAATGAGTAGATGATTGCATAAGACACCATGGATTCATTTAGTATGAAACAGAGTTACAGATGGTTCTGTCTTCTGCTCTTGAATGTGTATCAGTTTTCAACAATACTACATTACACATAAGGAATTTATTTCACATTATGGATTCTTCTGCACAGGATCTGCTGGAAAGGGAATCCAGGTATTTCGTTCCTATAATATATATATATTATGTATATATAAGCTCTTCAACCACGGGGTCATGTACAGACAGCATCAAGGATGGACTGCAAAATTTTCTGGAACCTCACTGAAAGTATGTTCACTGAAATGAATAGCTACTGTCTAAAAATTTCTGGCATCTCATTGTTGAACGGTCTTAGCTCGCCATCTGAAATCTGATTAAAAAGCAGTCAGTCACCACCTTAAAAACAATGCAGTCATAATTAGAAATCAGCACAGATTTAGCAAGCTAATTAAGTGTGGGCTGGATAGAACAGCTATCAGTTGAATGCACAGTTGATTTCAGAACCACACTCAGAGAGTACTTATAAGGGTTGGTCCTGGGCCTAGTGCTCTTTAACATTTTTCTTACTGGCCTGGATGACGGTTAGAGAATGCTTATTAAATTTGTGCAAAATTGGATGGAATAGCTAATATGCTGGCAGAAGGAAACAAAATTCAAAGATATGTTGATAATCTCGAACACTGGGCTGAAAATAACAGAATGAACTTTAAAGGGATAAGTGCAAAGTTCCACACCTTGAAAAAAAGAAAGCAAAAGAACAGTTACATGATGGAAATATACTTGGCAAATACATGCAAGAAGGGTCTTGGAATTATGGATGTGTACAATTAATAGAGAATAGCTGCACAAATGGGTAGCAGAGAGCAAGGCCATTATTAAAATATTGGGTCCTCATTGGGTTTGTTGTTCTTAAGCTCTGAAACTGGGTATTGACAATGAGAGAATATATTGTTTCTGTTTTATTGCGAAAACAGAAAAGAAAGCCAATCACATACAGTTCTGCAGACATTTTGAAAACTAACAGAGGCATTAAAACACATATGCTATGGGGGCTGTAGCTCTTGGCAAATACAGTAGAGGGTTTCCTTACTGAAATAAAATACCAAGAAGAATAAATTTAGAGGGGAAAAAAGTCTGCCACCTTGTATGCTGCAACCAACTGGGAAACCAATGTTAGGCCCATGGGGGGGGGAGGCAAGTTGGGACATGAAACTGCTACTTTGAATCAGTCATATATGGTTATGTGTAGGGCTAGGCATCATATGAAAAATGGCATAGTGTTTTGTCATTTCGTTGGTAACGAAATTAAACGAAACGGGGAAGCAGCATTTCATTATAAACAAAACACCATTTCCCCCCTCTAGAATAAAACAATTCTAACAGGTGTTAGAATATTTATATAATTTCTACATTTTATGTTGTAAACTGACATGAGAAGATGTCAGTCTTGAAAGATGGCCCAGAAAGGCATTCCTGTGCAAAGATTTTGAATTGTAGTCATGAAATAACACAGGGTAGCATAGCAGAGAATTTACACCATTGGTGGAATGCAGACTTAGAAGAGTTCCATTGACAGTTTATGCACTTGCTTCAGGCTTGGATATAGAGAAAAAGATATTTCCAATCATTGCAATAAATGTGTATTTCTCTCTCCAAAATGTAAACTGGAAAGGAGCATCAGAGAAAAAAAGTGGTTTTGAAAAGTAAGTGAAGCTTCTTTTCTTTCCAAAACGGGTCTTGCTTTCAGCATCTCTATTTAATCGTGAAATATTTCAGTGTATACTTTTTGTAACCTTACAAGTAATAACTTGTTAGAACATTGTCTTAACTAGATTCTGGGAAGTAAGAATGCGATATCTCATTGCCGGTCCGTAGGAATTCCCAGTTGGAAGATGTACGGTGTAGTCAGAACTCCAGCAGGGGTAGTTAATTGGTAGTCTTGTGTCCCACAGTACAAATCCACATTAGTGACATGGAAATAATATGTGTACAGCAGAACTACTGTGATCCTGCTCAGCTACCAGTGTTAAATTATTATAATTGAGTTTTGGGCCTGGAGCAAGCCACTAGGTGTGGTAGCATAGACAAAGGAGACAGAAAATTGCCAAGTAGCGTCATTTGCTACTTCTCAGACTTAATTTTGATTTCACTTGTCAACTTGGTATTATTGTTGTTGCGTGAGACGTTTTATCGAACATTATGTGGATGATTCGTCCTCTACCTCGGAGTGAAAGTATGAAATATGAGTATTTTTAGCAGTTGCTGGTGCTAAAGAGCTGATTCAGAGCTAGAGAGAAACAACTGTATATATGTAGGAGACAGAATTTCAGTAGTAAAGAAAAATATAGATTTGGTTGACCCAGTGTGTTCTGTGACTCAGAATTTGAGGAATCTAAGCCAGGCCAGGGCCTCAAGCCTATATTGGCCGGCGTATAGGATTTCATATGCAACACAGTGGAGCAGACCAAATATTTTATTCAAAAACATTGGTTGAACCCTTTCCACAGAGCTGTGAAATGCAGGTATCCAAATGGGAACTTAAGGGTTGTAGTGGCACAGACATCTTGAGTGAATATTATGTATGCCATTGTATAGTATACATAGAACTGTCTTCATTTAATGGGTGGTGGTTTGGGCTTTTGCTATTTTGTACTCTACCCAGAGTATATGAATTCTACTATTAGGTAGTATTATAAATGAAATGAAATGAAATGAAATGAAATGAAATGAATGAATGAATGAATGTATGTATAAAAAATTAATCACATGGAACTGAGACTGAATCAATAGGACCCATTTCCAAGAAATCAGGGGAGCTATGGTGTTAGTAAAACTGGTATGTGCAATTTTGTAGTGATTCTTTATGTCTGTTCTTCAGACTAACTGAGCAAAGAAAATTAACCAAAATGTTCATATGTATATTGTGTCTGGAGCAAGAGAATGTCAACAATTGCAATGATGGGGTACTGTAAATACTAAAAAATTACAGATGGCTCCAGTTGGAAAGCCAATATAAACTGAAAGTGTTAATCATAATGTTTATAAATCTCACAATGATTGTTGGGATTTTATCATTATTTGACATGCAATTACTATGTGATCATTAGTGCATGCGATTAATGCACAACTGTATGACATTTGCTTTCATGACACCTTGCTCTTATTTAACATCCCCTGTTGTGACACTGAATGTGAAGAAAACACAATTTCCTCCATAGATATAATATGCTACAGCCCATAATAACATTTTCCCTAGCAAAGTCCCATCTTCCCTAGGTGTTCTTATATTTTCCTATGTAGACCACGAAAATGTGGTAGTATTTAGAATATACTGTGAGGCTGGTGAATTATCAGTCACTTTTGTGCAGAAACTTTCAATTAAATTCTGTTATTCAGTTCTGAATCTTCTTATCTTTTATTTCTGGCTTACTTATTGTCAAATAGCTCTTCTCTGTAACTAAACAAAAATAACCCTATTACACAGTAAAGCTGGTTTATAGCTCCTCAGTGACTAAGACACACTAAAATTCCATTAAGTATAATCTCCTTTTGAAACTTCATCATAACACCCACTGTCTTCTTGGAAAAGAACATTTTAAAAGCGTAAGTATTTTAGCACAGTGCCGGTCTTATTAGCCCAGTGATTTGCAAGAGAAGAGGGCCTTCTCTAAAAGAGGTAGAAAGTTTGTTTAAAAATCTTGCAGAAGCTGCAATTTCTTTTTGTTGTCGTTTCTTAAAACAAGCTTCATATATTTTTCTCCTCTCTCTTCCTAAAACTATGTTGGCCTCCATTTTTCTAGGTTTCACCTGGCAAGATGATTATACGCAGAATGTTATTGCCCATGAAATCTCCCGCCTCCATAAAGTCCATGACTGGCACCCTGAAACATTATCATCGGAGGACTTGGATACACAAAGGTAAATCTTGAATTTTATGTACTGTAATTCTCTTATTTGTTCGATTGCCAATATAATGATATGATAAGTGTGGGCTGTTAAATACCATATATTATATATATTATATATATGAACATATATTCATATATTCAGAACATATATTCATAGCATGGATTTAATCTTTTCTGCAGTAGTAAAGTTTGTTACTCTTTTAGCATTAATCTCAACCATATTCATCACACACAGTTAAACTCTATGCATTTAACAGTAAAATAATTAATTTTGTTAATTTATGTTAATTTTTTTTAATCCAGTACATATTTTATGTCAGCAACATTTGTTAATTTTCTTCTTGACATGCAGGACCTCAAAGCAAAGTCCAGATAGCAACAGGAATTTAGGCCTGGAAAAGGATTTGACCTTTGCCAAATCTCCTCATCAATACTTTGCCTACCTGGATATTCTCTCCCAATCTGCAACTCCAAATTTATATTCAAGGCTAAAGGATAACAAAGCCTCTCTTAAGGTAATTTTTAAAGTATGCTTCCCCCCCTTCATCTGTTCTTGTTGATAGACTTGGGTAAAATATTTTTAAATAAATAAATAAATAAATAATTTGTGTGTGTGTGTGTGTGTGTGTGTGTGTGTGTGTGTGTTGTGTTGTGTCGTTACAGTTGTGACCGACTCTACGTGACTCCATGCCCATGGAGTTTTCTTGGCAGGAGTACTGGAGTAGCTTGCCAGTTCCTACTCCAGGCGCCTACAGCACCTGATGTTCCCTGGTGGTCGGCCATCCAAGTACTAACCAGGGCCAACCCTGCTTAGCTTCCGAAATCAAGTGAGATCGGAAAATAAATTCTTAGTCATATTTTTGTCAACATTTTAGTCTTGTCATCATTTATTTTGAATAATGCTAATTCACCCAATTCATCCACAACTGTTTTTTAACTCCTGGATAATCTCTGTTGGGTCTTCCATGAATACTACCATTGCTGGTTTTGTATTGCTGGTTCTTAATTTTCAGGCCTTTATTTCCTTCTCCCTTTCATATTTTTATAATAAAAATTATAAGATTGTTATAAACCAGAGAGGTGAGAGTGTACATCATTGGTGTGTGCCCTTAGATATTTTACACAAGTCTGTCTTTTCTCCATTTACAATTATTATTGCTGATGTTGGTGATATAGCACTTCTTTTTTATACTTCTGTTGTGATTCCTCTAGTTCTGGTAGACCCCAAACTTTGATCCTTTTCTCTCTTTGTCTTAATTCTAATACCTTGAAAAAATCCTTATAACTTTTTGTTCCTTAATAATCTCTTTTATAGCTTGAGCTATCTTTTCAGCTTTGTCTTAGGTTCTTGTAAGACTTCCTTTAATATTTTTTGACTTCCTGGTTAACTTGTAATACTGTGAATTTAAGCCCTCAATTTCTATTTTGATATGGTGCCTTATTTCCTACATTTGCTCTGTCCTTTGTTTAGATATTTTTCCATCTCTTGAGAGGCTTGGAGTAGTTTCTCCATTGGGTTTTGTAGTGGCAAACTCATTTTTTGCTGTAATTCTATTGATGCCTTTGTTGTTTGTGCTAACTTTCTTTTTTCTGTTTCTCTCATCTGCATTTCCTGTTTAGAGTTGTTATTAATAGATTTGTTATTACTAGACTTGTTATTACTAGAGTTTATCTATTGCTTAACTTCTCTAATCTCCTTTAGCTTTTTTACAAAAAGCTGTGTATGACCATTATACCTGTTTCTATAACTCTCAGGGTCAGAACTCTGCATAAGTTATGGTCTGCCGCATGTTAGCTGTGGACTTACAGGCAGAGCTCCCTAAATTGGTAAAAGCAAAGCTAAGCAAAGTGGTCTGCTTATATACCGCCCCATACCACTTTTAGTAGTCTCTGGGCGGTTTCCAATTTTAATTACAGTGTGCAGGCTACACATTGCCCCCCAGCAAGCTGGGTACTCATTTTACCGACCTTGGAAGGATGGAAGGCTGAGTGAACCTTGAGCCTGCTACCTGGGATTGAACCCCAGGTCATGAACACAGTTTTACCTGCAGTACAGGCATTTAACCACTGCGCCACGAGGCCACTAGAAGAGGTGTGTTCTATTGTGAGTTTTTTATGACTGCATTCTGCAGATTATGTTGCTTTGCTTTCTGCTCGGCCATGGAGTAGTAAATATGGGCTTCATTAGAAAGTCCAATTGCTCATGCACAGACTTTGAAGTAATCCTGTTACTGAGTACTGATTTGCTGTTCCCAACTGCTTGCTGAATGTCTTGCTCAATTTGACCCATAGTGATTAAGATAAGACCATCGGTCTCTGGTTAAAAATCTCTGCTCAGCCATGAATTTGTTTAGTCACCTCCAGATTCTGTCACCTGCAAACCATCTCCTTCAAGTTTCCATTTGTAATACTGATACTGTACTACTAGCCTTCGGTATTTATTTATGTATAATATGTATATCCTGCTGTTTGGTTAAGACATGCTCAAAATCTATGACTGCACACAACCTCAGGCAGTTTATAACCTCTGGCAGTTTGCAAAAGCTGCCTCAAACAGCTTGCACTTTCAATATGCAATCTGGTAGCCAGGGCATGCTCCCCTTCTGCAGTACCAAAGCAACAGGCAGTTGGATTCCAACATATTTTCTTACAGTGAAGAAGAAAACAGGTTCAGAATAACAATTGATGGTTCCAGAGAAGACGGTCTTCATTCATGTGATGCTTTTCCTGGGAGCACCTGCAGAAAGCCACTAGAAAGAAGAAGAAGAAGAAGATTACAGCATGTTCATAATTTCTTTCGTCAAGAATGAAAAAGGAGCAAGAAATCATAAAATACATGCAAGAAAGGATGCTAGACTATGTCAGTCATATACTAAAACTGTTGCACAACTTTGCATATGTAACGTGGAGCTGCAGCACAGATGGGGAAAAGGGTGGCAGGCAGAAATGCTATTCACAAAGCTCTTCCATATCCATGCTATGTATCAGCTGTGAATGTATCAAATCCTGGTTACCTGAGCATAATGTATGGCACACTTTTGCTGTTGTAAATTTAGGTTGTGCCAGAATGAAAAGGATTTTAGCCAACAAGAAGCAACATTCACAGCCTCGTGGCGCAGTGTTTAAAGGTCTGTACTGCAGCTAAAACTGTGCTCATGACCTGTGGGTTCAATCCCAGGTAGCAGGCTCAAGGTTTACTCAGTGTTCCATCCTTCTGAGGTTGGTAAAATGAGTACCCAGCTTGCTGGGGGGCAATGTGTAGCCTGCATAATTAAATTGAGAGAGTACTTTAAGTGCTCTGGGGTAGAATATAAGCAGATCACTTTTCTTGATTTTACATATTGTTACAGTTGATCTTTCCAGGAAAAAATAATTAGGAGAAAATATCAGGAAAAGAAACAAATTTATTGGCTGAAAAACTTAGGAGACTGCTTTGGATGTAAAAACAGCATTTTTGTTAAGTGCTGCCATGCCATAACAGCAACAGTCATAACTAGATCCATCCTCCTAGATCCAGTTGGAGAGGAACAAAAAGAGGACTGTTTCTAATGTAAAATATAAAACTCTGCAATCATTTTAAAGTATCATCCTTGCATTGTATCAGCATTATATCAAAGGAAAGTGCATAGAGCTAGAACTTCATGGATAATTCTTAAAGCCATATACAATACATTACTCAAAGAATTGAGTTACGGTAACAGTGGTCATAGAGCTGCCTAGATGCCCTAAGCACATCCAATCTCGCCTGATTTCAGAAGCTAAGCAGGGTCAGCCCTGGTTAGTACTTGGATGGGAGACCACCAGGGAACACCAGCTGCTGTAGGCACCTGGAGTAGGAACTGGCAAGCCACTCCAGTTTTCCTGCCAAGAAAACTCCATGGGCATAGAGTCATGAAGAGTCGGTCACGACTGTAATGACACAACACACACAACAGTGGTCATATTCACATTTATCCTAGGATAAAGCTAGCATAGGATGGTGATGGTGATACCAAGATTCTGCAGATTTTGGTTCTTCGCTACTGTTAAAATGTATTATAGAGTTGGTTGTCACTTTTTATAATTATTGTAGATTAGGTATGCAAAATCTCTCCTTTGTTATAATATATGTGCACTATCTCAACTGCTTTTATAAAGCCAGAGGTAATTCAGAGTTTATGGAACAAGACAACAGGTATGCCTCCACGGTGAGAGAAGCTTGCAGAAATGTCAAAACAGTTTTAAGAATTAATTAATGGTGCCTTTTGCCTCTGGTGTTTTTTGCTCAGATATTTTTGAAACTCAGGTTTTCAGTAGTGAGGCACCGACTGAGGATGTCATTCTTTGAAGATAGTGGAAAATGAGAATTTGTCCAAGAGGTATTTCAGCGATGCTGTGGATGTCATATGAATTCATAAATAATCTATACGATGGAGCTCTTTGGTGGGAAACAGTTCTGTGATGACACCACTCAAACCAAGATTATTGTAGGTTGCCTTGGAGACAGGCACCCAAAAGTGTTGTGACTGTAGAATGAAAATGAAAAATCATGGGATAAAAAGTTAAACATTGGAATAAAGAACAAGAAACATTTGAAAAAGCATGTATGGTGTAATTTCTTGAGTGTTTGCTGCAGTAAAAAGAACAATTATACAAATAAAAAATAAAAGTGAAAATATGCTTAGAATTAATATTATATTTCTTACTGAGATGGTAATATTTTATTGCCTCCAAATTAAGGGTAAATATTTAATAAGAAAGACAAAGAAACTTCAATGTTTTAGGGCTATTTGACCATGGTTTTGGAAGAAAAACTCACAACAGCTATCAGATCCCGGCCGTGAAAGCCTTCGGGAACACATCAGTGCACTATATTTGCACTATGATTCTGCAGATTTTCCAGCCAATAAAGAATTGCGTGAATACTGTAATGAAATGTGTGAAAACATAGACTCACCATATCCACTGCAGTATTTTGAAAAAAGTATTATAAACTATAAACCCATCAGAAAGATACTTGATATTTTACATATGAAGCTGAAATCAGCTTTTGCTTCTGTATTATCATTCAAGCAAGCGAGAAAAAAAGTCAGTGATCTCTAAGTCAGACCATGGATACCCACATTTACATAAGAACATAAGAACATAAGAAGAGCCATGCTAGATCAGGGCAAAGGCCCTTCTAGTCCAGTTTACTGTATCTCACAGTGGCCCCACCAGATGCATTTGGGAGCGCATGAGACTAGATATCTTTCTCCTGATACCACTCCACTGCATCTGGCCCTTGAAGTACCCCGGTTTAAAGCCTTGCGATTACACATCTCCATCATGGTTTGTAACCTGTGAGGGACTTTTCCTCCAGGAATCTGTCCAATCCCCTTTTGACGGCATCCAAGCCAGAAGCCATCACCACATCCTGTGGCAGGGAATTCCATAGACTAACAACGCGCTGGGTGAAAAAATATTTTCTTTTGTCTGTTCTTACTCTCCCAGCCCTAAATTTGAGTGTATGTCCCCTAGTTCTGGTATTTTGTGAGAGGGAGAAGAGCTTCCCTCTATCCAATTTACTCATGCCCTGCATTATTTTGTACGTCTCAATCATATCCCCCCTCAGGCAACTTTTTTCCAGACTAAAGAGCTCCAAATGTTTTAGCCTTTCCTCATAAGGGAGGTGCCCCGGCCCAGTAATCATTTTAGTCTATTATGCCCAATGTATAACAAAAAATTATAGGTCTAAAAATTGGACACATCTGTAGCAAAAGAATGCATCAAAATGTGAACTGTTTCACTAAGGATGCTATCAACATTATCATTGATTCTAATATCAAGAAAGCAACCATCATTCCCAAAGAAAATCTTCATTAAAGTTATAAATGGAGTAAGAAGGAACAATGTGTTTCGTCTGTGCTAGATTTCAACCCAGCATCTAAATACAAAAGGCTAGTTATCACCATCCTGTGATAGCTTTTTCTCTACTGCCAAATGTGCAGAACTAAACTTTAAGACGGCAATTCTAGATCACATCCTTGTGATTCCAAGTGCTGCCTTATCTATATGTTATCTTGGAAAGACAATATACAGTGGTAACTCACAAGACATATGCCCCATAAGATGAGTTCTTTGTAAGATGAATGAAATTTCAAGGAATAGGGATTCTTCTCAAGATGATGGTTTGCCTACTGGATGTCTTGAAAAAATTCATCTTATGGGGCAGGCTTTTAGATTTCAGATGCCCACAACCCAAGGAAAGCAGGATGGTCTTCCATCCTGGCTTTCCTGACCATGTAGCACCCGATCCGTGGGTGCTACATGCTCAGGAAAGCCAGGATCAAAGCTGACCCCCACCCTTTGCCCAGGTCTCTGCACCATTTAAAGGGCTCCGTGCGTAGAGCCAGGCGACCGGGGGGGCAGCGGCTTGTGGGCACAATAGTAGCCCCAATTTTTTTCCTGCAGAATAAACGGGGATTAGGATCGAGCCCACAAGCCGCTGACACTACCCCTTCGCATGGGTCTCTGCACTAAAATGGCTCAGCAAAGAGACCCAGGCAAAGGAAGGGTGGCTGCTCCTGGGTTGGGGCAACCAGCAAAAGGGGGGAAGCTTTTCCCCTGCCCCAACATAATAAAAAAGGGGAAAGCTTCCCCCCTTTGCTGGGTTGGGGGTAAACCCCCTCAATCAACTCACAGGGGGAGGCTACTCCATGCAGCCCCCCACAGATAGCTGATTTTAAAAACATTTTTAAATTTATTTTCTACACTCAATTACATAAAACAATTATATTGCTGATTTTGACAGGCTGCCGGTTGATTGAGTGGTTGATTCGTCTTAAGAGGCACAGTTTCCCCTAGGAATGCATTGAAAACCAATGTAATCATTTCCTCTGAACCTGGTTTTAAATGCATTCCTATGGGAAATATGTGCCTCTTAAGATGAATTTTTTCATAAAACCACTGTGTTTTCACCACTGTATTTTCAGTGCTCCATCACTGTCAGGACCTACTCTATAAACAGATCATCACCTGTAGGTCCTGTAATCTGTTTATGTCATTCAGTACACATGCATGCTCTCTCTCTCTCTCTCTCTCTCTCTCTCTGGTCAGTACAGCAGTCTTTGTATTCCAGGAGCTTCTTGAGTATATATGTTTCTGGAATCATATGTCTGTGGTGTGTTGACCAAGGAATTAAAATAATCAGTAGCAGTGATGGACAGTTCAATCAAGTAGTCTTGCAAAGTGACCCAGTCACATTATAGTGTATCAGCAACTAATCAGGTAAGACAAAGAGATTTAGAATGCTGGGGATGAAAGTTTTAATTGTCAAGTAGAGCTTGGCTTTGCAAAGTAGCAGAGAGGGCTGAGAATTGTCAAGTCTAAAAGGAAATCAGGCAGGCAGGACTATTCTCTGAGTTTCTTTGGGTTGAGAAGAAGCTATCAGAAGGGGATAGAAATGCTTTATTGAGTGTTGATGAAAACAGATAGCCCAAATCCCAGGAAGGTCTGGCTTTTAATGAGCATTTCTTTGGTTGGAAAGTTGAAACCTGTGGTGGCAGCAGTGGAAGCTGAACCTCCTGGGAGGTGATACATTGAAATCTTGCATCTGTTATGAAAGAAGTACGGTGTCTTTGAAGAGAATAACCATTTAGCTGTATCTCTCGTCGAGAGTTTTGAAATAAAACTTGTTTTGGTTCTGGCATCTTCCTCTATTTACTTTTCTAAGGAATTAAGGAGTATGTCATAACTCGAGGAGAGCAACTGGGGGCTTTGAAATTCACTGATGAATGTTAGGGAAATAATTTGCAACACATGAGGCCTTTTTCTCTCCCCACCTCTTCAGCATAAACCTTTCTTCAGGGGGAGCACATACTGGTACTTCCTTTTGCCGGCAGTGTGAAGAAGATACTGTACAGTGGACCCTTGTATAACAAACAGCTTGTATAACATAAAATCTGTACAACTTAAAAAATTCTGGAGATAGGGGAAATTTGCTTAACAGAATTGCCTATGGGCCAAATCCGTACAACATAAAAATGGGATTACTCCATTTTCAATGCATTCCTATGGTAATTAGTATAAAGGAAAATTTGCTTAACATAGTTTCATTTGGAACAAATTAATTCTTTTATACAAGGTACCACTGTACTGGCACTTTGCATCTGGGTGGAATGGACGGGAGGTAGTGCTGATTTCTTAGAATGCCAAAACTGCCCATTGATTGCAGATCTGATCAGGGAGACACTTGGTTTAAATGATTTATTTAAAGCTTGAAAGTAACAGCTTGTTTTACTATACTACCACAATCATAAACAGTGTTATTACTCACCACAAGACATGGAGAGAATTGTTAAACTGGGAATAACTCTTGGAAGGTTGAGTCAACTTTGACCTGGCTACCTGAGCACATGGAGATTGAACTCAGCTCATGAGTGGAGTCTTGACTACAGTACTACCATTTAACCACTGGACAGCCCCTTCTCTTAGAATTCCCCACCAACTAAACTAGTTTGATCAAAGGGGTTTTTGGTTCATGCATAACATACAGTTGTCACCCTCACTATAATATTAGGTTCTGAGTCATTCATTGTCTCCTACTAATATATTGGCACCAGACCATCCTATGCCATATTGAAGTTCCTTATGTTATTTTTTTTCTCCTGGAAACCAAATTCCACTCTCTTTCTACAAGCATTGGGAGAACAGGCTTTCTCACTATTTAGAACAAATATACTGCTTCCTTCTTCCTTTTTTTCCCTCTTGGAAAAGTGACTGTTTTGGATTGCAGCTAACCAGTGGCTATGCAGACTGAGGGATCCTGAAAGCTGTAATGCGCAAAGGAACTTTTTCAAGCATGTTCAAATATGGTACTTTTGTAAGCTCATAGGAGAAATTGGTCTTAGTGCTGTTGCATCTGATGAAGTGATTTTATGTTGACTCTGGATGATACTAAACCTGTGTCATATGTGACCCATTGTAGGAAACATTGTAGAGGTTTGCTCTTCTCCAGCCTTGTGGTGCAGTGGTTAAACTCCTGTACTGCAGCTATAACTGTGCTCATGACCTTCAATCCCAGGTAGCCAACTCATGGTTGACTCAGCCTACTGTCCTTCCAAGGCTGGTAAAATGAGTACCCAGCTTGCTGGGCGTGGGGTGGGGTAGGGTGCAATGTATAGCCTGCATAAATAAATTGTAAACTGCCCAGAGAGTGCTTTAAGCATTATGGGATGATATATAAGCAGAATGCTTTGCTTTTTCTGGAATCGTTGTGGAACTATGATGTGACAGATTTACAGTGGTTCTCTATTTTCAATTTAAGTATGAAACTGTAATTCACTATCTAGAAAACAACCTTTCATAAAGATCCTTTTAAATAATGAAACATGTTCATTCTTGGGTTACATAACCCAGGACTTTAATGATATTAAACCACTTGTGCTATTGAAGAAAAACTTGCATGCTGTTTTTGTAATTCAGGCTTGCTTTGTTTGGTGCATTTTTGCAGTCCATTCTTTTGATTTGGCTATTGATTTTCAAATTTTCAAATTTTGTGTATTTGTAAATTTTGGAATGACTTTGGGCAAGATCTCATAGTTCTCCTCTAACATGCACAAGTGGTAACACTATGAACCCTCAATTGGGATACAAATGTTTCACAAGCAACCTTGAATGGAAAAAGGAGGCTGTTTCCAACAATAGTTAAAAAGGAGTAAAAAAAGGAGAGACGTTTATTATTGGGTTTTGTTGCTGCTCTGGCTGTTTTGTTGTTACTTTCGTAAAATCTTTGTAGTTTTTCTTTAACAGGAATTAACTTGGAGATGCATAATACTGTGAAAGGATAGAACATTTCAGCTTTTACAAAAGATTTGGAGATTCCCATGTCAGTTTATTAGGGAAGTGCCACTGTAGCCTATAAATCTTGTGTACCAGCTAACAAAGCAATTTGTCTCACTGCACTCTTTGTCCCTCTGGTATTGCCCACTTCTCATTAACAGCTAACCGAGGAGTTGGTATTATAGTTATGGGCAGAAGAATGTAGAATTAGTAAAATAAATAAGTAACTAAATGAAAACCTGTTATGAGATTGACAATTGTACTATATACTTATAGTGGCAAAGAGTTAAGGCAGAAATTGTAAGAGTGTGAATATTCAAAACAGTAAAGTGCAGTGTTGAATAGCTTAACTTCAGTGAACAATGATAATTTGCTTTAACTGCCTTTGTGAAGTTTAAACAATTCCTTATCTTTGTTTTGCAATTTTGCATTTTAAAACAATCACAATTCTTCCAATGTTGGGGTGACTCTTATCAACCATTCACAAATGTTCCAGTCTCACAATGCTCTTTTTGTGTATGAAGAAATTCACTGGTCAAGACTAGAAATCCTGATGTCATTTTCAATATATGCATCTTTACCAGAACATGTTCTTCTGAAATTAATTTCCCAGGACTTACATTGTTGTAATAATGATGATGCATGCAGAATGATCTAATCTGCACATAGACTATTCAATAGTTACCCTTTATATAAAGAAGGAGTGCTAACATACCTTATCTCTTAGGGGATATGTAGTTTTGAAGACAGAATGGTTATGGAAAACCTAAGTATAGCAAGTGCTAAATATTAGTTTAGGGCACTGATTAAAAGTGCCATCTAATTAACAAAAAGTCAGTTTTTGGAGGATAAGCTGTATCAGCATTTTTTTTAAAAAAATTAACCTTCACCTAGTTAAATTTGCAATCTTAAGGAGTGATAAATCTGTGACATGTGTAACTATTCACCTGGCCATGTCCTAATCCCTTCTCAACAAAAGCTTAGCTAATATCTGCAACTGATTGATATTACTTGCTCTGTAAGTGACATCAGTGTGTCCTAGACTCTGGATATTAACTGTCCATTGGGTGCAGAAAGCACACCAGAAATAGGGACAGTCTTGGTGGGGTGGGGGTCAAATAGGAAGTTGAAAAGGCCTATTTTTCAACTTCCAAAATGGAGATGGTAGCAGATTGTTCAAAGGTGAAGAAAAGTGATATTCACTGAAAGTAGAGCTCAGGCTATGTATTAGAGTTCTGCCAGGTCGTTAGTCTTATTAACAAGGAGTAGCTAGAAGTTCGAAAAAAGGCCAGGCTGGCATCGATTAGAAACTGGTATTTATTTATTTTTGGCTGTACCCAGTTATCCTGCACCTTCAGTTTGCCTTCTCTTTCTTTCTTTGGAGGAGGTGGATTCTCTTTGGAAGTTCCAGACTCTTCCTCAACCTTTCATATTTCTAGAGATGGGTTTTCAGCCAATTTTCTTCCAACACAGACCTCTGCAGTTGGAGTATGCCATTTTAGCTCTCATCCTCAGAGAAAGATGCCTCTAGATGGAGCATAACACTGAGAAAATTATTCCTCCACTTCTTTCTCAATGACATGTTAGCGGTGTTGTGTTGCCACTAACATGTCATTCACTACTTTCAGGTTCATTTTTTACTGCAAAACCGAAGTGGCCATTACCCTGGTGATGAGTATAGAAAAATACACCAGCACATACAAGGGGGTTGATTTGATATGGGGGTTTGAGGGTGAGGAGGGCCTTTGACCATCCCAGTTAAAAATGAACCTGAAAGTAGTGAATGACATGGAAAGCAAACCATACCATATCAATTTTCTTTTCTTCAACGTACAACAAGCAGTTTGTAGATGAACTATATTTCACCTCTCAAAATGGCTCCTACTACCGAGTATTACCCATATCACTCATTCCTCCAAGCCAGGCCACCTGAGGGATTTGAAAGACATTGTTTTTACTGTTAGCTATTCAGTAAAACAAAGGCGTGTATCTAATATCTAGGTCTTCAGATAGAAACATTGCAGGAAACAGTCATAACTGTATTCCATGTACAAGAATCAAAAAGTTTTCAATGGATATCTAAACGTTACACATACTGTCTTACAGGGTTGCCATATCTCACATGATTTTTAAAGTGAAACATACCATTTGTATGTTGTATATAGAATTGCCACCCAAATCCATGCTTGCATGTGGTCTGTTTTGTGTTTGCACAACTGGGGACCCAATAGCACTAGTACTCTCTTTCCTTATTCTTTCACAAGTTTTTGCTAAGATGATGCTGTGTTTATGGCATGTTTCCATTAAACACACCATCACTACCAAAATACTTCTGTACATTTGTCTCCTGTTAACGCTACCTGTTCTCTGGCCAAATATGTCCTCCAGTTTAGGTTTAGTACTTTTACCACACTTTTAAAAAAGTGAGAACTCATGTAGCTTAATGTAGCTCTGACTCAGGGTGAGCTTAAAAAACATTTCCTTGTATAAAATCATTTCAACTTTCTGCCCTTCCACCAACAGTTGGGGTGCTACTACAAAAGAGACCCTGCCTCATGTAACCACTATTCTAAACTCTTGTTGGTGGATAGGTCACACACCAAAACCTCTGATGAAGATTTAAAATTCTGGATCAGCTCATACAGCAGTAGGCAATCATTTAGATGATTTTGCCCCAGTTGTGTAGTATGCCTTATTTAAAACATTAACATGGCCTGTGTTGTTATGTTTACTTCTAAGAATGCCTTTCCCATTTAAAAGTTGGAGAGATTTGTTCTTAAAGACTGATGCTTTTTAATAAAGTTAGACTTGTATAGCTTTAAACAACAAAGTGAGGCTAGTATTGTCCCTGTTCGAATTTCAGTATAACACTGCATTGGTTTTGTACTCTGTTTTCCAATGAAAAATATAGAGAACTTTTACCAAGAGACACAAGGAATAGCATGTGTGTCCATAGAGAATCATGGTCAATGGTGACCTTCAATTTAATATTGGAACTTCAGGCTATATGTGAGTATAGACCTCTTCTATCTTTATGACTTTAGATTGATTGCCAGAAGCAAGGAAGCTTTCAAACTTGGCTTATGGTGGCTGATACCACATTTTTAATTAGGAATTTTCAAATAGCCTTGCAGGCAGCCCGAGTTGTAACCTGTCAAGTTGATGAGAGACTGGTGGTCCTCCCTTGATACCAGCTTAGCCTGCGATTGACACTTGTACCCAATTTGTATGACTGTTTGAGGAGTTTGTGCTGCTCTTCTTGATCGGCTTGTTTGTTTACAAAAAAAAATTAATAATAATTCAGGGCAAATCACAAATCTTCCAGTATTTTTGAGTGCTCAGAGTCTTCTTGAGTAGCTGTGTTTACAATTCAACCTTGATTACTCAGGCTATTCTTTTTGCAAATTGTCTGACAAGGATTTGTGTGCAGTAATAGCTTTCCTTATCTTTGTTGGCCGGTAGAATTTGGTTATGCTTTCACAGTGTGAGGTTGATTCCAAGGAGCTCAACGGTCCATAAAAAAGCACCTTGAGAGAGAGAGAGAGAGAGAAGCTGGTGATTTACTTTTCCAACGTGAACTTTGCTCTACAGTGAATCTTGTCTTAGAGGATTTCTTAGCCTTCTAGAACAGCTGGGGGAAATAAGAGCTGCTGTTTGTTCTGTGGACGATAAAGCCTTGTTGTGTAAATAGAGCTCCACATATGGCTCCTGGGACCACAAAAGTTTGACAACTCTCATTCTATGGACTTTAACAGATGTTTTGCATTGTTTGCAATTTCAGTGTTTTTATATCTAAACTGGTATATGAATGCCAAGTTCTCCTCAGTACTTTCTCCTCATTGCCTCCTACATCTGCATATATCTTTGAAATGCAGAGAATTCCATCTTCCACTTATTTCTTACTTATTTTATGGGCATTCAGGGGGTTTGACTATTGCCAAATAAAAAAGTATGGAGAGGATAAAGAACTAAATAAATAAATTTCAGTACACAGAAATAAGCTTGAAAATAACACTGCATTTTATATAATTCATGATTTATTATTGCCCTAATAGTAGCTCTCAGGATTATTTGCTTGAATTCTGATTTTTGGCAACATGCATAAAAGTCATTGTACAGTCCATAAGAATCATACTAATGTACCTCTTTCATAGTTTTGATCTCCACATGAAGGAAATATGAGCAAATGTTCCTTAGATAACTTTCGAAGCAAAATGGTGTAATTGTACATAATGGATATATGATGTAGAGTGCAACTTTGTACAATGGATTACCTTCTCTTTTGTCCAAATGTTGCTAAATTAGGACTCCCATATTGGCTTATTAGAAAGAGTTAGAATAGGAATAATTCTTATGTTACTTACCTTTTTCATCTAGATTGATAACGTCTCACCCAACACCATTGGCAACTACATGGTGCAGATTTCCAAAGGAAAAACATCTGCTCTGAATCATCCAGTGGCAGCCCATTCAAACTATGCTGAAAACTTCCCAATGAGACCCTTCAGACAACAACAGATTGACAAGTTTTCATTGAACCCTGAGGATCAATTTGACAGAAAGGCTCTATTGGCAGCATTAAATGAGTACATTGCTCAGAAGGTGGAAGCAAAAAACCTTGGTGGAGTTTCATCAGCTAGCAGGACCAAAGAGCCTTCCTCCTATATTAGTAGGCTGAAGCCTCCCCATATTGATCATCTTGATGGAACAATGTTCAAAGAAAAAACAGGGGATTTTAAGATGAATCCATCATTTCTACAGAGACCTATGTCTGGACTGACCCTTAGCTCTTCCCAGAGTGATGTGAGGATGCCTCTTACTCCAGTGGATGGTAAGGCATGTATATATACTGTATATGCACATAAATCACCTATTTGGGAACCAGAATTTAATTGGAAGATTCTCAAGGGGTTTCTCAGGAAAGGGGTCAGTAATAGCACAATGCCTTCTGAGGAAAAAAAGGTGTACTTCTGCTGATTGTCCCAGGAAATATACAACTACAGAAGGACAGCATGCATTCTAGGTGAACAGTTGAACAGTTTACTAAAGACTCCCACATGGGGACACCTTTTTCAAGAAGAGCATTTATGTATTTATAGACATTATATTATTGTATTTTTCCTTTATAGTAAGTCTTAACATGCAAATTAAAGTAATATTGTTGAAGTAAACACAGCAACAAAAACTCTAAGAATAGTAGTTGAAAACTGTAATAAATAATATTGTTGAGGATGAATATTAGTGATAGGGAAACTGGAAAACACAAAGATAATGATAACAGATAACAAAGAATGTATTGTTACTACTAAACAACAAGCAAACAGGACTTATGCTTCTGTGATTTTATGTTCTGAAAACCCTGTGTCTGACCTAGATTACTGAATCTCACTGGTGGTCTAGGTAGCTATAAATGAAAACAGCTATTCCAAGGTACACTCTCAGTCCTTGTCAGAGTGGTTGTGAGCTTGGCCATAGGAATTATAGAACATTTCCCAGAGCCCTCTAAAACATGCAGGGTTTCTGTGACAGATATGCAAAATTTATCAGGAAAATTGGTGTGAAATCCTTTGGAAACAAAACATGTAAAATTGTTGTCATCAAAGAATTATTATTTGTATTCAGATGCCTGATAGCTCTTGAGGTTCTTATGATCTGATTCTCATTTAACATAGTCTGCCATGTTGCCTGAGAATAACTAGCTTTTGATAACACAGAGTGGGGTTTCTGCTGTTTTCTTCTGAAGGACACTCTAGACCTTTGGATATATTCCCAGCTTTTGTCACCAAGGTCATCATGACCTTGAAAGTTGGGAATCTATCCAAAGAGCAAGACTCCAGGAGTCTCTGATGAAGATGCTAGAGGCTGTGAAGGTGCTGTTGTCTGAGGTGAGCAGATCAGGGCAATTCTTACCCCTGGAATTGAAGCTCCAAATTACAATAGTATGGTCAAGGTCCATGATTGTTAGGGACAAAGGGAGGTACAAAAGGAAGCCTATAGAACACCATGCTGAGCTGCCTGCTACATAGCTTAATATGATTACCTGGCTGGAAATTAATAATTTTAGATTTTAATTCCTTTGTAGAAGCCTCCAGCATTACTGTGATAGTCACTGCTGCCTCTTTGGCTTGGGGCAGTGGGGCTAGGTTCTCCACCATGAACTCCACTGAGTGAACAGTCTGGTTAACAAGTGCCACTGGTTTTATTGAAGTTGTAAACAGGTTGCAAAGTTCCCAGTAGATGCAGGTGGAAGCCAGCAGTCCTGCTATAGTTGTTGCGAGTTTTTCAAGCTGTTTGGCTATGTTCTGGAAGTTTTTATTCCTGACATTTCTCCAGACTCTGTGGCTGGCATCAGATCCCGGCCGTGAAAGCCTTTGAGAATGCACAGTTCTGCTATAGCTCCTCCTCCTATTCTTGAGCTAGCTGCTAGTTTTGGAAGTGGTGCCAACATCGTTGCTTTGATTTCAGGATGGAAATGCCCCAGCTGTGGGGAAGACATCTGTCCATGCTGCCTTCATTCCAGTACTAGCATGGGTGGGGGTGCGATGGGTGGGTCATCAACCCTCACTGTCATATGGAAGTCATCCATGCAAAAGGCTTTGCCTTCCTCCTTCTCCCCCAGGGCAAAACAGACTAGCAGTTCTTCCAGTGCTTCCAGAACCACTTCCCTCTCTTTTATTTCCTTCTCCTCTCAATTGGTGTACCTTGTCTTCCCCTTCCTTTTCTCCATGTGGTGTCTTCACCTCCAGATAGCCCTGGAACTAGAGTCCTGAGGAAGGCCCCTGGATGTGCAGATGGCCACTCAGTACAGCAGTACCCTCTTACACACACCATATTTTGATGTCCCCCCATATTGGCATCTTCTCTGTTTTTTCTTTCTTTCTTTTTGTTTGAAAGCACAATATCCTTTGAAGTGCTGCTGTTTAGTCAGAAGAGAGCCCAGAGAGACAGCCTTCATGCTGAGGCACCTGCCTAATAACAGGTTTCAGAAAGTAAATTTCAATGTAAACTCAAGTCCAGGTGCCCCTGCATATCTCTGGAATAGCACTGCTGTTAGAGGAAACGAGGCCCGTGCTGGTTTCATTATCATGTACCGTCCTATTTCACCTTTCTTAGCAGGACACTATATAGAGCAGCATTTCACATTTGCAGAGAGCGAAGTCCCTCAAAAGGTATTTGATTTTGCCAATTTACTTTCCAGGTGTTTAATATATCTTGGAATAATATTTCACTATGTTTGAGTATAGCATTGAACATTTTCTTTGAATGCAAACAAACAAAAACAACAAAAATGCAGTGTCTATTATATAGGCTTTAACTGCACTGGGTACAACACATGATGTTTTTCATTCTCTAGCTCGTATAATTACTGTTCCTTTTAAACTGGAAGTTTAGCCATGGCAACTGGACTTCTTTTCTTGAGAGACTGAAATGTTTCGCTACTCATCCAAGCAGTTTTATCAGTCTGAGGAAAGTTAGTGGCAAGTCCTCCATTTTATAGTTCACCTTGGTTTCACAGACATCCTGGTCTGAATAGGCTTATAAGTTGGACAAAGGCCTGAATAGGCTTGTTAGGTGGACAATAGCCTGAATAGGTTCATAGGTGGACTCATCCACCTAACAAGCCTATTCAGGCCTTTGTCCAACTTATGAGCCTATTCAGACCAGGGCGCGTGTGAAATCAAGGTGAACTATAAAATGGAGGACTTGCCACTAACTCTCCTCAGACTGACAAAGCTGCTTGGATGAGCAGCGAAACGTTCCAATCTCTCAAGAAAAGCAGTCCAGTTGCCATGACTCAACTTCCAGATAAACTCACCTGGATGACTGACAATCTTCACAGACATATTCCTTTTAAAGTTTACTCACAAGTCAAATAAGGATTTTTTTTAGCTTGTTATCACAATTCTAGTTTCACCTCTTCAGATTAGTGTATCTTCAAATATATAGACCTTACTATATTTTTTCAAAGCTACTCTCACTCGGCTGTTCTTGGTCTTAAAACTATGATGGGCAGGGGTTGTTGGGTGATGGTAGTATTTTGAATTTTTTACATAGGTTTTATAAGATGTCACTCACCTTTTACAAGAATCTTAATACAAGGAGATTTCTTTGAATCTGAGAAGTCAGTAGGTTTCTCCATCTCCGCTTTATCTAATGAGCCAGAATGACCTGCTGAGAATCTTTTAGTGGAGTCTGAGGTTGGGCTGTTAGTCATTCATTTTCACCTGTGGGATTTATTTCTCTTTATTTTTACTTTGCTCAAGAGCATAGTTGCTCTGCTATAGACTGTGGAAGCTTGGAAAATAGACTGGGGAGATAAAGCCTGTCAGAAAGAAAAGGGAATGAATTGGAAATGAATGAAACTGAAGTGGTAAAGTTGCACTGAGAATTTATTCTTCACCAACCTCCATTTCTGTTGGGTGGTTCACTATGAACTGAATTTGCAAAAGGACGGGTCTGTGAGACAACTAAATGAGAATGCTGGAATTACATAATAATACATAACACTAGACCCGTTTGTGTCCAAGTATGCTTTAAGTGTTTGGGATAGGTTAGGGTCTAGGGCAGGCATGTCCAAAGTCAGGCCCAGGGGCCAAATGCGGCCCGTTTTCAAATTCTGAGCAGCCCGCGGCTTCTCCCCACCGGCTCAGCCTGTCGTGCATCCCCACCAGCTAGCCCCTCCCCATATTGGATGGAGGCATTAGCTTGCAGTTTTATAGTTTGCCTGCCCTCCCTGCCTCTGTCCACTGCCCCAGCCACCTGCACAGCCTACCCACCCCCATTTCTGTTGCTGTAGCATCCTCCCCGCTTCCTTGCATGTCCTAGAGGGACATGCAAGGAGAGAACTCCTAGTTCCCTGAGCTCCTTGCCCTCTGAAGATGCCGGCCACAGAGTCTGGCGAAACGTCAGAAAGAAAAACTTCCAGAACATTGCCAAACAGCTCGAAAAACTCACAACAGCTATAATGGACTACTTTTATTTAGAAAGTAATGTTCCAAACTTTTATAAGAATAAGCCAGGATTCTTTGGAATTCTAGTTTATTATTGTGCCTGAGCATTACCATTGACATGGTTTGTTTTTCAACAAAAATATTCCAGATTTTCTATTAGAGCTCATTTATGCTGTGTAAAAAAAATAATTAAAAAAAAAACCAGCTCCATATGACCAAGAAGAATGTGGTTCATTTTGTCTGAATACCCTCACTAAAGTAGGGAAGCTTAACCCACTAAGCTAGAATCCTCTTCAAAATATTAGGAAAGCTGATTATACCATGCAGTGCTTTTGCATAAAAAGATTTAATTACGATTGGTAATGGTATAATTCCATTTATATAAGTTTGCCATTTGACCCTGTCTCAAATAATCAGGACTGGATATATTTGTTTAAATAAAAATGACTATAAAATATCTTTGAAAGAAACAGAATAAACAAATCATTAATGGTGATAATTACAACAAGACCATGGTAACATGGTAGGCTAAGCTTCTTCAGCAGGAGACCATGTATAACTAGCCCAAGAGAATGCTATTAAGAATATTAAGGTAGTCATTGGGAATATGTTTTCTTTAGTCCATGGTAGAATCCCGTGGGAGTAACCTTTGACATTCCTATTCTATTTTCCTTCCAAACCATTTGAGCAAGACATTGGTATTTTTGAAATCCTAATTCACGGGGAGTATTTTAAAAGTGTTCTGCTTATATACCGCCCTATACCACTGGGCAGTTTATAGTTTAATTATAGTATGCAGGCTACACATTGCCCCCGCCCAGCAAGCTTGGTACTCATTTTACCGACCTCAGAAGGATGGAAGGTTGTGTCAACCATGAGCCTGCTACCTGGGATTGAATCCCAGGTCGTGTGAGCACAGTTTTAGCTGCAGTACAGGCATTTAACCACTGCACCACAAAGCTTTGTTCAGATTTTTTAGCTGCCCCACTACCAAATGGTCTCTAGATCTCTGGTTGTTACTTTTCATTTCCTTTTCTGAACATGTGATACAAAAATAGAGCTTTGAGTAATGCTGGACCATTATTTCTCAGCAGTGTACAAATTGTTTGTGTGGGGCATGGTGGCTCAGTGGACCAAGGCTTCCAAAAACTGTCAGCTGCAAAGTCGGCAGCTTGGCGGTTCGAATCCCGGGTGCCTCAGAGGGGAGCGAGCTCCCGCTGATAACCCCAGCTCCCGCCAACCTAGCAGTTCGAAAGCATGTAAATACAAGTAGATAAATAGGTACCGCTGTAAAAAGTGGGAAGGCAAAACAGTGTTTCCTTGCAGCCAGGCCAGCCACGTGGCCATGGACTTGCACAACACTGGCTCTTTGGCTTGAATACGGAGATGAGCATCGCCCCTAGAGTCAGACATGACTAGCATTCGTGTGCAAGGGGGGGGGACTTTTACCTTTACCTTTTTTTACAAATTGTTTATTAATGCTTTGCATATGTAACAGAGACAGCATCCGTTTTTTCACTCTAAATTAAAAACATTCCAGATTAGTTGATTGTAATTATAATTTCTATAGCTGAGCAGGTTTAATATACAACAGTAAATCTTATTTCAACCTTATTTCCCTCTCCCTCCCTCCCCTTTTTTGCAGCTTGATGTATAATGGGGGTGAGGGGAGCATTTACATGAAAAATAATGCAAATAGTTTTGGTCTAGAGATACAGGAGCCCCTAGATAAACAATATCAGTCTGGGACAACTTATCTAAGGACATGTTTCACTCCCAGTTCATCCCCAATAAACTGTTTCAGTGGGCTACATTTGTCCAGTGAGAAAAGTAATCTAATTACTGATTTAAATAAGACGATAATCCCATGATTTAATAAAACTGAATCAGTTCAACAAACACATTTGAATAAGAAAAAAATCCTAAAATATATTTATGAATACAGATTAGCACTGAATAATGTAGTCAGTACTCATAGATAATTAAAGAACTCCTGCTGAAGACTGGAGCTGAGAGTATAATGCTTTGTTTCCATTTTTCTTCCTCATAGCATTAGATTTCTTAAGGTAATCAAGTTTTTCTTTCTCCTTTCCAAAGAAATATTTATTCAAGATGTTCTGAGGGACCTGAAGAAACATCATGTGGATGTAGATAAGTTGAACCCACTGGAGTTAGATGAGATGGCTGATATTATTGCCGATACTATTCAAGCGGTTGGTGTTGATGAAGAAAAGGAAAATGCCGCTGGGAAGGTTGAAGGAGAGAGTGCAGAAAAGGGAATGGATAAAGAAGGGAAAGAAGATGATTATGAGATGGAATTAATGAGTGAGAATTACCCCATTCAAGGTACTTTATTCCACACAAATGCCTTCCTTTGTGTTGTTTGTTTCCTAAAGAGTTCAAATTTGAAAACAGCCTTGGAAACAGCTGCAAAAAACGCAACATGCCTATGTTCATCTGTCTTACTACTTGGAAATTGCTCCATGCTTCCGATTGTGTCTTATGCCTACCTCTCCCATCATAACAAGTTGCTTCTCTTTTCTCCTGCCAGGAGTGCCTTGTGTTCAGATGGTTGAGTGCGGTAATGTCGTTGCAACTTGTTCTCGATAATCAGATGAATACAAATTTGCAGCTTTGTCAAAAACAATTCAGACCTTTTTGTTTTTTGTTTTTACACTTTCCCTTCACATCTGCTCAACCAAAAGATGTACGTACTTTGATGGTGCACTTTTCTAACAGTGTGAAGACGTGGCACAGCAACAGCATGGGGATACTGTACCTCCTGTTGGTTCAATAGTGTCCATAATTTGCCCAGGTTCCCACTAATTTATGAGACTGGGAATTTATGCATTCCAAAAATCTCACACCTACTTGACATGCCACCAAGTTTTCACGTTTCTTCTCTGAAATATGTAAAAGCAAAGCAAAGCAAAGTGTTCTGCTTATATATCACCCCATAGTGCTTAAAGCACTCTCTGGATGGTTTACAATTTATTTATGCAGGCTACACGTTGCCCCCCGCCCCCAGCGAACTGGGTACTCATTTTACCGAACTCGGCAGGATAGAAGGCTGAATCAACCATGAGCCGTCTACCTGGAATGGAACCCCAGGTCATAAGCACAGTTATAGCTACAGTACAGCAGTTTAACCACTGTGCCACAAGGCTCTTGTAATTCAGTATCACTGTGTTTAACAGTGTTTGTTCACTACAGACTAGAAATCATTATTTCTGTTTCTCTAAAAATAAAAGATGATCAGAACACATGTAGTCCCATTTCTCCTGAAAAGTACCTCAGCTGTAAATCTGTTACCTTCCCTTATTTATTACTATAAATATTTTTCTATGCTTGCATATGACATTGTATTGATTTTTTAAAGCCACTGGTAAACAAGAGAAATTCTTCAGCCATACTATTGAACTGATTAATATAATGCACTCTTATGCTACTGCTTCCATTGATCTTCCATTAGTAAGCTGTCCAAATGGAGTCAAAGTGACAAACCTGATCTATGCTTTTCCTTCCATGTTTCAGCTACAATATCTTAATATTTAATGCATGATAAAAAGAGCGCAATCTATAAGCAAGTGAAGCAGTGTATGTATTAAATATAATGTTCCATGTCTTACAACAGATACTTTTACAATTTCTCCACAGATGCAGAAGCACAGAATGAAGGTTTAAAGACGAAAAAGGAGGTAATTTTCAAATTTAAATATAAATATTCAAACTTCCATTCCTTCATTTTTTTAGGTCACAAAGAAACTTATAGTTTCTTGTCACTTGCTATGACTATTCCCCCATTCCTGCCAAGTTGTGTAAACCAATTAGACAATAATTCATTAAAGCAATATTACTGCTTGAACCTTTCCCCCTTGTGTTGACTCACCACCTAGTGCTTTGGTGCCCCTCTGCCCACTGGTGCTCCCACACCTACAGTGGGTGCAAATTGTCTACTCAGTTGCCGTAGGCTCCTCTATCCTGGTGGGACTTTGCATGGCCAAATGCTAGTGAATCCATGCTACTATTTCAACATCCATTAATAAAATAGCAATCTGCCCCCACCCCCCCGCGCGCGTTAACTTTCCATCTCCTGATTGCTAAAACATTCTCTGTGTTTCAGGGCATGAAAAATGGGAGCTGTCTGCTGTTTGTGTAACCGCCACCTCCAATACCCATTTACTGTATATTTAGGCTTGTAACTTAATCTCACTAACAATCACTTACCTGGGAATAAATCCCCTTGATTCCAGTGGGGCATATTTCTTAACAGGAGCATAGGATTGCATTGAAGCCCCTCCCTCTGCCTTTCTCCAGTGGGGTGAGCGAGGGACAGAATCATTTTGTTATAAACTGCCCAGAGTTATTGGCGGTTACTTCATGTCCTTCTTTGTACTGTGACAGCATTGGTCGCGATCACATAGTTTTGTCCCAGTTTCAGTGTTCCCATGGTCATGATAACTGGTCTCGTGACAAGTGTTACCTCACGGTCTTGTACTGTGACAAACACTGAATTTGTCTAGCTTCCTTTTTCCTTTTTTTGGGGGGGGGAATGCTTTAAAATTTATTTTTCAATATTTCGGTTCTGAAAATTCAAAAAACAAACAAACCTGGACACAGTTTTCTGAGAGAAACAAATGTTTTTGTGTGTGACAGCTGCTACTACATGGTGTTTTGTCTCAGAACAGAAAGCGGAAATAAAGAGTGACAAGGGAAAACCCTATCCCAGCACCAGGTACAGTATGGTCGCGCTTAGCACTCGTTCTGGGAGTGTGATCGAGACAAATTTCAGTAGTTGCACGATGGACGTGAAGTAACATTTTTTGTACCACTCCTAAGCGCAACACTAACAGAGACAAAATGGACATGTAGTAACTGCCATTGTAAACCGCCCAGAGCGTCCTTAGGACTAAATGGGTGGTATAAATTCAAACAAACAAACAAACAAACAAACAAACAAACAAACAAACAAACAAACAAACAAACAAACAAACAAACAAACAAACAAACAATATGACTTTGAAAAAAATCTACCTTTGGGTGTCATCCCGAAAACTGATGCTATTGCTATAGATTTTGCTTACAGGCCAGCCTATAAATATGGAACTTCTTGAAAGAGCAAGAGCAATAGAATTTAAGAAGAAAAGCAATTCCAGAATGCCATTTTTTTCTTCTGAAATGTAACAGTTTTCCAAAGTTACACATGATGCTAAAATAGCTTTCAGTTGTTTAGTATTTTGTTAATAAAAATGAACTGTATGCTTTCAATGTGTGCTCATTTACTTATGAAGGCATCAGTATTATTTGAGTTTTACAGAATTGCATTTGTGAACTACAAATAAGTACCTTGTTCATGCATGTGGGGGGGAAAAACAGAAATGATCACTCTGTCTTCTCACTGTAGGGAAATCGTTTGGGTACAAAACGGCCTGATTTCCTGTTTGAGAATACAGCCGCTGAAAACCTGCTTAAGGAACCTTTCCCTAAAGAGGCCTTTAAAACAGAAATGAAGAAGTCAGAAGATTTAGACATTTCTTCTTCTTCTGAGGAAGTAAAGGCTGGGATTGAAAATGTAAAGAGTGAAACCTTCTCGAGGGAACTCATCACTGAAAAGAAAGCTGAGATGGAAACGAACTCGAAAGAGATGACTGAGCTTCATCACTGGATTAAGAGTACTTTGATTCAGGGTGAAACCATGAATGGCGAAAAGATGGACAAAGGCTTACAGTTAGATGCAAAGTCTTCTCAAGAGAAGGAATATGGCTACATTGTGACAGAGAAAGAGTAAGTAAAATATTAAAAGAGTCTACGTAAAATATAATACTGGTCAAAGTGATTATGTGCAGATATTGAAATAATGGATTGAATCATAGCTGTCAGCTCTCCTGTTTTGGCCAGGAAAACGCCATATTTTTTCTCTTTCATGTTTTCCCCCCAGGTTGTTGATATTCCCGAAAATATTCCCCCACCCCCTCCGCTCAGAGAGTGAGTGAGCAGCATGCTGGCTGCGCGCTGCTTCCCCTTCACCCAAGCAGGGCAGTTCAAGGCGTGGTCCCCGCTCCCACACCCGCCGCCCAGATGCCTTCTTGCCTTCCTTCCGGCCTTCTCCTTCTTCCCTCTCAGGCCCAGTGGAGCAGCCCTTCCCCCCTCCCCTTCCAAGCCAGGCAGTGAAGGGTTAAGCAGGCCACTGTCCTGCTTGCTGTGGAGGCGGAGGACGGCCTTGACCGGGATGGGGGTGGGGGCAGTGCGTGGAGGAAATGCAGCAGGTGGGAGGTGGAGTGGAAAGGGGGGAAAGGCTGCCAACACCGAGATGCCGCCTTGCCTACGTGGCTCTCCTGTGGCTTCTCCGCAGCCAGGAAGGCGCATCCACCTGACACTGCCTCTGCCTCTCTGGCTTGCCTTGGCACGGTGTGGTTGGAGGAGCTGCATGCTCGGTTGCCTGCCTTCTTGCACCCACCCCCCATTTCCCAAATAAGGGTTGCTCTGGGCACTATCCAAGGCTGCCAGCCAAGATACCCCCCTCCAGTGCTCTCTGGCTCATCAGCTCATTAGGTGTGGGAGCGGGGATGGGGGCAGTGTGATAGTGGCCAAGCGGTGGTCCTGGCCGGATGCTGGCGGCAGTAGCGGAGGTTGCATGTGCATGGATGTTTGGTTTTGGTTTTTTACACGCACACATTACACCTCTAGTCCTGGCCAGTGGCGGGTAAAACTTGACACCTGTAGATTGAATCCAATCTTCTACTACCAGCGGAGGTAGAATTCCTCTACTCTCTCTTTTCCCCTTTCTCTTCCTCCCCTATTTAGCCCTCCTCGCTGCCTGAAAACTGCCTTTCGGAGTGTGTCTTTGCCCCCTAGACATGGTTTTTGTGGGCCATGGGGGAGTGCAGTGGGTAGGAGATTTGCTTCCTCTTTGTTACTCTGAAGCCTGTGGATCTCCCGGTGAAGTGCTGCTGCCCATTTGCTTTGTTTTTCACAGTTGTGCCCCCTAGTGTAAACAGATCTTCAAGGCACCTTGCAATAATGCATAACAGTCAAGGGTAAAAGTATCCAGATTGCTGTAAAAGCTGGAAAAATGCCTGCTTTTTTTTTTAAAAAAAAATCAGATATGCTGTATTAATAGAAAAACAATCAGAAAAAATACCAGTAATGTATTATTTCTGCTTTGTGATTTACAAAGTTTATCAAAATTGCTTTTAAAGATATTAGAACACTGTTTTGTTGTCTCTCCCATGAAAGATTTATTTTTAAAAATCTGTGAACGCTGTTTGGTTTGCTTCTGTCTCTGATGATCAATTTGATAGATCAGTCAGAGCTTCTATATTCCCTATGTAAATACATAAAGTGAAGAGCATTATCTACCTCTCACATTGCCCTTTGATGGCACAGCAACCTGCATAGTATGTAAGTGGAAGTACTAATGGTTTTTACAGATACACACATTAAATTGTAGGCTTCACAGTGCAAAATATGACATTACACATCCCAGTTTTGCAAAAGAATTACTGTGCTAGGTGTTCAAACAATAAGTCTATACTTTCTTAGGGCTAAGCTAGCAGTGTATTGAACTATTGACTACCGATAAACCAATAACATTGGGCTGCGTATTTTATTTTATTGATTTGAGCCCAGGTGATTATTGTATAGGTCCCGAATCAATAAACAGTGCTAACAATGCATCTTATTCTTTACAGTTGAAAATTCTTTTGCCATGTAGGCTTGCAGAATTTCTGAAAGAAAGAAACTCTCCAGTAGGGTCTTACAGTAGTAAGAAAACCACCAGCTATGCAGAGATTATGTTTAATATCTTTTGGAGAAAACATCTGGTAGTGTTAGAGACAACCTCTGAATAGAAAGTCTGTGAAGCTGAATGTTGGTTATGGTTTTTATTTCACATAATAATTACACTGAATCAAAAAGTAGTCCATTTCACTGTTCAACACCTCTTACTGGAAGATCTTTCTAATAGGTAGTCAAAATTAGTTTTCCTGTAATTTGAATCCATTAATGTGGCTCCTACTCAATAGAGCTTCAGAAAACATGCTTTCTCCATCTTCCTGGTTAATGGCCATTCAGATATTTGAATTTGTCTATCATATGACACATCAGTCATATTTTCTTCGGGCTAAATATACCCAGCTCCCTTACAGAGAAACTTTGACTTAGGAAACCTTGGAATAATGAGGTTTGCTTAACTAAGTTAGGGATTGGCCTATTTTAACAAAAGCGATAAAACACAAGAGAGCCCCTGCGTCTTTCACTGATTCCTGAAAGAGAGCCTCTGAAATATGAATAACTCATTACTAAAAGAGAGGTACATAAAAGTTTCATTTGTTTCCTTCTTTTACTTATGCTAAGTGTAGCATGCTTAAGGAGGTCAATCAAGAGTCAGAGGGAGGTTCAGAGGGATCTGATATCCTTAAGTCCCCATCTCTCATAGATAGATAGATAGATAGATAGATAGATAGATAGATAGATAGATA
>JAHTLZ010003542.1:75276628-75312146 GCA_023846285.1 Phrynocephalus versicolor
TATGTATGTATGTATGTATGTATGTATGTATGTATGTATGTATGTATGTATGTATGTATGTATGTATGTATGTATGTTAATAGTATGAAATTCATTCATTCATTCATTTATATACCGCCCATCTTCCGAAGGAACTCTGGGTGGTGAACAAACATCAACAAGTCAACAATTAAAATGATAATTATAATAATAACCACAGCAAAGAAAAATAATATATATATAGTTTTCATATACATATGCCTCTTTTTTAGTTGTAAAGAGCCTGATCACCCTTACATGTTTGCCTAGAGCTTGCAGACAAGCTATTTGAAAGACATACAAACATAAGGCGAATTAACATCCATTCCCCAGCCAAGAAGAGTATCGTTAGCTCTATTATTTTTGAGATTACAGCATTTTTGTTTCTCTTTTCTAAGCAATAATTTGTATGAGAAGCTAATGGATTTAAATGATTTGATGTAATCCTCTGATTCGCTTTTATTGTTTGTCTCCAGATTAATCTTGGCATTTTCCTACAACCCCCTCCCTACTCCCCCCCTTTTTTTAAAAAAACTATTATTTTCCCCCCAACACACACACACACACACACACACACACACACACACACACACACACTCACCTACCCCTTTTTGTTAAATCTGATGACCACAATGGACTGGTTGCATCATTGGGCCCATTACACTTCCTAACAATTCCATTTACACCTTATTGTTGCCTTATTGCTTGAAATTCAGGTGATTCATCATGTCTGGGGAAGCACCTGATCCCACTTCCCCTGGTATCACGATCAGTATGTGACAGGAATACTGTAAATGTTGGCTTTCAAGCTACCTAACCGGCCAAGGTGATAACTCTATTGGGAATGTTAACCTATGTGTTGATGTCTTCCATTTTTTTAATGCTATGTTTTCTTGCTTCCTTTTTAACAGCCCTCTCAGTGATGAAAGAGGCTTGGAGTTAATAATGGAAGTTGCGGGCCTTCTGAAGCTCCAGATGACAGCTTTTGCTGATATCAAGTATGTATACAGGGAACAAACTGGCGGTTAATCTCCTCTTACTTTCTTGTTTGCTTGAAAACTAGCATCCATCGTATGCTAAGAAAGAAATCAACCACAATGATGTAGAATCATTTTATACATTGAGAGAGATTAAATATTTCTTCTGCTCTCAAAAAAGTAAGAGTCATGAAATGAAACCGATAAGTTGTAGATTCAGATTGTATTGAAGAGGCTGCTTATTTTCATGAAACACTCTCATTTTCCACCACAAAATGTGCAGGCTAGGGCTTGTTTAGCTTTACAAATGCTAAAACAAATCTGTCACCGTCTATTTGTTGTAACTGCTAAAAAGGAAAACATCGCATTTAGAGGCAATAAATCCATCCAATTACCAGATCCTGCATGCTTTACTCCTCATGAGCAACCAAGGCACATCTGCCTCTCTAGTTTTGAAAGTAAAAATGCCAGACTATTCGAGGAAGGCATATTCTTGCTGATGCGATACAAGAAGAATGTGTATTTTCCGCCTAACAGAAAATAGGTACAATGATACCTTGGTTTACATTACAAGTAGAGATGGGCACGACTCAAAAAAATGGTGTTTCGTTTGTTGTTTGGTCGTTTAGGGGCCCGTTTCGGTTCGTTTTTGTTTTTGTTGGGTTTTTTTTGCAAATTTTTCATTTTTGTTTTTGTTACGTAACAAAACGCGAAAATGAAAACGAAAAATTGCTGTTTCGTTAGCATTCTTTTCAGTTCAATACATTTGCTGCAACGAAAATGAAAAACACGGCAAATTTTTCGTTTTCGTTTTTGTTTTCATTTTGAAAAGTTTTTTGTTTTCGTTTTCGTTACGTAACGAAATGAAAAAACGAAAACAAAAACAAAAATTTCGCTGAGTCGTGCCCATCTCTAATTACAAGCATAATCTGATCTGGAAACATGCTTGTAAACTAAACCACTCTTATTTCAAAGCAAATTTCCCCATAAGAAATAATGGAAACTCAGATGATTTGTTCTGGAGTTCTATAACCAAATACTATACACACAAAATGCCAAAACTCACAGAAGATGTTGGCTAGAAGTCCATGTTCACACCATGGTTTACGTACTTGGCCGTAGAATCTGCTCTGCTTGGGACTAACAACTGGATTTACTCTGCATTTTAATGTGACAATTATAAAGTGCAATTTGTAGCCCTATACACACTTGACGAACTGCCCCATGACTAGAAATGGGTTGAAAAAATAATAAAGAATGTTGAAAACAAATTAAATAAAAATATAAGTATAAAGAAAAATAAAACAGAATGTTCCACCCACAATCCAGCAGGGGGAGGGAGAGAGGGAGAGCCACCATTGGCTCAGTTTTTATCATGTGACCTGCTCCAGTGCTTGTATATCAAGACATTGCTCGTTGATCAAGGCAAAATGTAGAAGAAATGATTGCCTGTCTTGCAAAATGATCTTAAACCAAGTTACTCTTAAGCCACGGTATTACTGTACATACTCTATATTTGAAGTTTTTTATTTGTAGATAACTAAGTATTTTATATAGCCAGCAGCACAACCAAGAATGAGAAAAGGCAAATCTGATATGTTGTTACTGGTGAAAGGACTTCTATGATATTTCCCGCTTTCTCTGCAATCTATACTTGAGCCCACAAGGAGGTTTAAACATGTTCATGAGTAATATGGCCTTTCTCACCAGATTACTCATATACATGTGCAAAGCCACTTATAAGTTCAAATATAGACTGTAGAAAAAATATGACACGACATACAAGTGCTCATTACACTGAATGTGTGGAAGACCACATGGATTGAGATCACATGTATTCACTCTTCTTCTGACTTTGTGCATGCAGTAATGTTTGTAGATCTTTTCTGCATCCCTCTGATTTTGTACAGTGAGGAATTCTGTTTTTCTATGACACAGAAAGCCCCTACACATATGACATGGGAAATGTGATTATCAGAAATGTGGATCGCTAATGTAATAATGTCTCTTTGCCTGCATCTCTCTCTCTCTCTCTCTCTCTCTCTCTCTCTCTTAGTACAGCATATTAAAAATGCAGATATTCAGGAGAATAGGAAAAAGGCAGGAAAGGTCTCTAAACATTTGCCATAATTATGCAAGAAGTAAATGGACAGATATCCATCAAGAAACAGCCAAAAGAGAGAGATTTGCTAAATGGTATCAGAGGCCAATAATTTAGGATTGAATTTAATTATTAGTTCCAATGAGAACATGCCCATTGAATTTATAGGACTTGTTAAATCAACACTTATGTTAAGCCCAGTGGATTCAGAGGGTTTATTTTCTTTGGGGCTAACAAATGGATTGAGCACACACATTCCTATTAGAACTGCTGTTTCTACTTTGGTTACCTTCAATCTGCAATATATTAATTTTGTATAAATACACAAAAAGATTTAATCACTTTGTTCTTAGGTCTAGCATAACGAGTAAATAATTCTGATATGTACTACTTCCTTTATCCACCCCACTCTGTGGGGTTTTTGTGTTATGAATGTGAAAATAATGTAATCAGGTTGTCTTTCATTTTTATTCACTTAAATTATGTCTTAAATGTTCTGGGCTGTATATTGTCCTTCATTATTGTAAGCCACCTTGGGTCCTTTTCCAAGGAGAAAGGTGGGGTAAAAATATTCTAAAAATAGATAAATAAATAAATACAGCGTACAGTAAAGGCAGTAACCCTGTACATGCTCATCTGGTAGATAAACCTAAATGGAAAATACAATGGCATGCACCCAAAGTGTGCTTTTTGACTTGATGCCTATAACATGCTGTCCATTTCTGTATAGCACTGGCCCCTTTGAATATGTGTATTTTTGAGATCAGAAAGTGAAAGTAGTGAAAACAAAGTGACAGCATCATTTTCAATATCTTTTATGAAAGTACTAGTTATAGTTAATCTGTTTTGTTAATGGTTATATAGCTGTGAAACAAATTCCATTATTTTGTCTTACATCATTAGGGGCCATTAAAAGAATATTAACATGCTGATATAATTATGTGAGCAGACATGAAATGATGATAGGTTTGATTTTTATAATCCAATTACGAGCCTCTGTGGCCTCCAGTGATTGACTGCAGAACTAGTGTGATAGCAAAAGTAGGTGGGTGGCAATATTAGAAGGTCTGTTGTGAGTAGACATGCTTTTTCCACCAAGAGTTTTCCCAGTCCTCTTACACAGGTCAAACTTCTATATAATGAATCAAACAAACATAAAGCAAAATATAATATAGCAGATTATTTTGCTTGGTTTTGCTATTCTGGATGACTTAAATATTGCTTATATAGCAGTGTTGTTCGTGGATCCTGTTCTTCACTCTAAAATACTGTATGTAAGTTCTATGAAACAGGCTTGTCCAGAACAACAATTAATTGTGTAAATCTTTTATTGAAGTGTATCTCCACTGCAGGAACATTTCTCACAAGCGTATCCAGCTGTGATTGATAGGTTGTTTTCCAGCCTGTCCAAACTTGATTCCAGTTCTCCTCAGCCAGCATGCACATTAGAGATGATGAAAATTGCTGTTCAACATTTCTACATCTTATTATTTATTTATTTGATTTTTATAGTGTCCATGAGTGCCTAGATGCCCTAAGCACATCTGATCTTGCCTTGTTTTGGAAGCTAAGCAGGGTCGCCCCTGGCTAGTACTTGGATGGGCGACCACCAAAGAATACCAGGTGTTGTAGGCGCCCAGAGTAGGAATTGGCAAACCACTCCAGTATTCCTGCCAAGAAAACTGCATGGATATGGAGTCACGAAGAGTCGGTCATGACTGTAACAACACAACACACACACACACACACACACACACACAGTGCCCATGTGGCAGTGGTGCCACTCTGTTCAAGGCAATTTACAAAATCTATTTCCCCCCAATCATGCACAGAAATCATCATTACCCACAAGCTTACAGAAAGGTAGCACATGAGGACACTGCTCAGGTACTTACAGATAACACATTTTAGTAATATTAAGATTTATCTTAATATATATGTAGCAGTTTACTATTCTCAGCATGCCTTATGAATATGAGCTGATATCCTGTTCTGTAAGTTATTCTGCGTAAAGATGATGACAAAGGTAAAACATATATTACTCTCCCCACCCCGGAAGGTCTTGAGGCTCCTGTGGGACCAGGGAAAATCTTTTATTGCCACCACTAGCAGTTTTCAGGAATTAAAGACTTCCTCCCACTCTGTGCACCCAACAGCTTCCACATGATAAAAGGGATGTCATGGGAGCACTAGAACCTTTAAAAGACCTGGATTTTTTTTTTATTTCCAAAAAAAAAGAAAAAAGAAAAAAAGAAATGCAGTATAAATTATGGTAACAGGATTTCGGCCAATCTCATAAATCTGTGCAATTAACTCTGATGCTGATCATAATAATTCTCAAATTGTTGAGAGGTGAGGAATGAGTCTGAGAAAATGACTTATCTAAGGTTGACAATATCGTTGTTTACAATATTCCTTGGCCCTGAGTAGATGCAAGGTATTTTTTTCTCACAATCATTGAGTAACACTGTCTGTGGAGAGTTTTAGTCATCCAGGGGAAGTTATCTGGGAATTTATTCATTACAAATGGACGTCTTTTCTCATGAGATTGAAATGTTTTGCTACTCATCCAAGTAGCTTCATCAGTTTGAGAAAAAAGTTGGCTGAAGGCTTCCATTTTATAGTTCACCTTGGTTTCACCTCACCCAGGTCCGAATAGGCTCCTTAGGTGGACAATGGGCTGAATAGGTGCATTAGATGGACAATGGCCTGGGGTAGGTGAAAGTCACACCTGTGCAGCCTTTCCTGACACCCATTTAGCATGCGTCATAAGCCTTGGCCTTCCTGGTGGAGGTGTGAAGGGGTTCTGATTTGTCTGGAGACTGTTGAAAGTACTAATGAAAGCTGGATTCTAAACCAATAATTATGAGTGCAGGTGAAACACTGCTGCAGCCCTACGAACATAAGAACCAGTGGTTGATCAGGCTGAAGGCACATTTAGACTAATAAAATAAAGCATTACTTGGATCCCCCTCTTTCACACTCTCTCAGCCCTGCTCCATATAAGAAGTTGTCAAAAAGATGATTGAAACAAAAATGTGGAGACTCATTGCTCACATGTCAAATGTCCCAGGCACTTTGAACTTTCACTTAAATCAATGGAGCTGATGGGTGCTCAATAGGGTTAGAACAAAAGTCACATATAAGTCATCTGGTTTGGTTAGGTGAGTAATAGGTAAAAGCAACTTGCATTGTAAACCTTTAAAATATCTGCTGATTTGTGTTAGGAGCACAGATAGTTGATTCAATGTGCTTGTAGTTGTGTCCTAAAAGGAAGTATAAAAGTGATTGTTTTCCTGTTATATTAATATTACCTGGAGGGAAAACCCAATCAGCCATTTAATAAAGCCCACTCATCCAGAACCTAAACAGTGTTGTGATACTTGACATTTCTACTTCATCATGCTGATAGGTTATGACACAAAGCATGCACTGTTTTCCAAATGTGAATGTCTAAGGAAATGATCTGTAGCTGGTTACCTATGCTGTACTGAAGAATGCTGTGGAAACGATTTATTCAACACTGGATGCAAATTTGGAGAATTCATATTTGGTGTTTTCTATTGTTGGACCGCAGCTGAATCTTGTGCACTTACTGTTTAAAGTGCAGATATTTGGGGTTTGCATTTGGCATAAACATATGTAACATTTTTTTCAGGATAAATGCTGATCTCCCAGCAAGGAAGCATTTTTTTCTGTTCTGCTACAGATAGAGAAATTGTATCTTTCTTCCCTCCAGAGTTTTGTAAGTGGGAGGCGAACCATAACCTTGTTAAAAAATAACAACCCAAAATAGAAGTTAGCAATGTTCAGAGACAATAGGAAACACTGATTTTCATAAGGGACAAAGGACAAATACATAAACTTAATTGTTCAAAAATTTATTGTTTGACAGTCAGCCATTCTAAAATTGGAAGAAATTATCTCTTTAATACCTACCCCTCTGATTCAGATGAAACCTCTGACCTCTGAATTGGCCAAATCCACCCCCCCCCCAAAACAGTCTTTAACTTAGCAAGAAACCAAAAGGATAGTTCAACAAGAGGAAATCTCTACCTCACTCTGATTATTGTATTTTTTCCATATTTTAAAACATGACTTACTCTTGGGAAAACAAATGGCTTCCCAAACTGTGGCCAAAACACTGTTCCTTAGCCTTGTCGCCTGAAGAGGCAGGGGCGGGGTGGGAGCTGCCTTATGAAGGCTCCCATCCCCAGGCAAAAGGTCCCAGATGCGTCCATGTGTGGTGCCCAAAGTCTGGGACTGGCGGGCAAATGCGCCCCACCCCTGGACAAGCCAGGGACTGGAGCTTCCCTACTCTTGGAAAAAATAAATGGCTTCCCAACTGTGGCCTTAGCCTTATAAATTATACTAGAAAAGGTCATTGTATCAGCAGAGGAGTTGACTCATTGAGCTGATGAGTCAACTCCTCTGTCAACTCCTCTGTAAATTCCATTGATTCAGATGGGTCTACTCTAATTGCATAGTAAGCTGTAGTTACAACAATGGAACCAATTACTTTGGGAGGCAGTGAGTGCTCTAGTGCTAGAAGCATTCAAGGGAAAATTGTCAGATCTGCTTTGATTTGGATTTATGCCCCTTTCCAACTCCACTATTCTGATTCTATGATTAGAGTATTCCCATTTGAATCAATTGAATTTATGGAGGAGCTGGTTCATCAAATCTCCACTGATTCTGTGGATGAACTCTAGTGCAATTTACTACGTTAAGCAATGGGATTTGAGGCATTGTGCTTTTCAGATGGGTAGGAAAACAGTGGGGACTTTAGATCAAAAATTCAGTTAAATCACATTGGTATACACCCTGTGATGCCCATGTAAGCCACAATTATATTATCTCACCAGCTGCTCATGGAACAGCCAGCCCGAGTTGGCCTATAAAATCCTTAGTGTCTGATGCGGGCACTTGCCTCTACTCCCCTTGGGAAGCAGATAAATTTACTCAAATGCCAGATCAGACCTTAAAGTTGAAAAAAAGCTCTACTGCATTTTAAGAAGAATGGAACGGAACCTATGGACATACTCCCAGCTGACCAACACAAAGTGGGAACCACGCCTCTTCCTAGTGCTTCCTGTAAACAATCAACTAATATAATGTTAAGCCCTCCATCACCAGAGGCTATGGTTGGGGCGAATCCAAGAGCCAGAGACACACTCAACATGAATCAATCTATATCTAAAATCCACCATGCAGATTTGACAGACTGTGTTCCACTTATACAACTGGACTGAGCAGATGAGCCCCCCCCATCCACGGTGCCACTGAGGCACTCAGGAATATAGTTACAGGAGAACAACGGAAGATGGTGCAGCACTCAGATGGTGCTAGCTTTCAGACCTCTAAAATCCTAGATAATTGCCTTCAACCCACCTCCTCCTTTCCCCCTCTAATTATTTCTCCCCAACCAATAACATCAGTGGATGCATGCAGTACAATTGTAGATCATTCCTCCCCAGAACACTCCCATTGCATGCCAAATGAACAGGCTGTATTGGGGTTAACCTTAGCGGCCAGAAAGGTGCCCTCCAGTGAAGTGCTGGTTCCAAGTACTTATCCCTCTACTCAGTTGGTTTGACACCTGGCAAATGTCGTCTTTCCAGAACAACTCTCACCCCCTAAGGCTTGTCTGCTGGAATATAGCAGGATGGGCCGGGAAAGCTCATAATCCAGACATTAGTAGGTTTCTAAAGAAGTTTAATATGGCTTGCCACCAGCTGAAACAAGAGTTGTGTCAAATCTCTAGCATTTTCCGAAAATCTGATTGCTCTACTCTGCCACTCAGATACTTTGATGTTAGGTGTCAACTTGCAGAGGCAACCAAACTATGCCATCAACATCATTCAGCAATTAGCTGGGACAGGCTAGCCAAAGCCATTAAAAACAAGAATCCCAAAAAAAATTGGGAAGTGGTTTTGGGGTTCTTCCGCCCATAAACTCATCCAATTTCTTCCTATAACTTGAAGGGCAAAGCACACACATGGTGGGTCTCACCTCTCCAAGGAACTAGTTCACATCCCCAGACTGCACAATCTGAAACGCATCCATTAGCATTAGGATAAACAGAGGCCAATGTAAGATCTACAGGGCCTGTGTGATGTCAACCACAGAATTCAGGTCGGAGTAGAGCCAAGTGATTTTATCTACAAAATGTCAGGCAAATTCTTCCCAGCAGGCTGATCAGGAGCCCACTTGCTTTTCTTGTGGGCTACAGTGTAAAATATTCTTAACGAGACAATTCTATGCACACACAAAGCTGGCAGAAAATAAGGGCTTCTTCTCTGCCTGCTTGACATAGAATACACCTTCAAATAGATTCTAGCCCTTGTATTGGTCATATATGCTCCAGCCTGACCATTCACAGTTCCAGAGGCCAAACGGATCATCAAGAGGATTATCAGCAATGATCAAAGGGAATTGCCCTAGTAGCCTGAGGAAGTCATCTGTCTCCTAGGAAAGTCAATCTTAATTAGTCATATTGAGATAGCCACAGTCTCCTTGATATCTCCAGTTTCAGCTACTTCACAACTCTCCTTTATAATCTGTACTATTATATGGCTATATTGTTTGGAAGAGTATCTTACTATTGGAAACAATTTAAGCTAAAGCTATTATAAGGATACAAGGTGGTTTTCATTGTATTATTTTCCTTTCCATAGTAATCTGTTCCTTTTACAAGTTTTCCCTACCCCTGTTCGTTTATCCCATGGGACAAAATGTGGACTTTGTCTAGTTACCATCAAAATAAAAATGCCTCAGAATAAAAAAAAATGCAACATCACATTAATTCATTAACAATACATTTGAAAGCTAAACTGCATCTTGTACCAAATTATTCTGGTACATGTAGTCCCACTTAAATTGTTCAAGCTCCATCTTTTAGAGATCCAGAAATAATAAATTAGTTATTAAAGCCTATTCTTTTCTATTCTCTTCTTCAAGTTCTGTTTGTTAGGGTAGCATTATGGACAAGTAGCACATATTCTGTTTGATAAAAATGACTTGCATGATATTCATAGAAAAATCTTTTGAATCCTCTCTAAATTGTGTATTTGACTTCAGAGATCATCAGTGAAAAAATCAGAATTACACTGTGAATTCAAATTGGAAATTGGCTGTCATTAACTAACAAACATTTATTTATTATTTATTTATTTTTAAATTTATACCCTGCCCATCTTCCCACGGGAACTCTGGGAGGCTTACAAAGCTGAGACAAGTCAGCGAATACACAACAATCAGAATATAAAACAAACAACAGGACAATCACAAACATATAATTAAAAGCGCAGCATAGACTTAGGTTTAGGTGCCCTTGTTATGGTCTAACCTTGCTGCTAGGTCAGTACACTCATAATAAGGGAATCGATGGCGAGCGGACAAAAACAAACAAACAAACAAACAAACAAAACTATTTGGCTAGGTCACCAAAGGCCTCACGAAATAGGATGGTTTTAATCGCTCTGCGAAAGGCCAGCAGGGACTCTGCAGAGCGCACTTCGCTGGGGAGGCTGTTCCAAAGAGAAGGGGCAGCGGCCGAGAAGGCCCGGCTCCGTGTAAGGGAACGCCTGGCCTCTCGGGGGGTGGGAACCCGCAGCGAGTGCGCCCGCGACTGCCGAACCGGTCAGGCCGAAGTTGACCGCTGGGTGATCCGCTCTGCTAGGTAGCCAGGTCCCAAGCCATGGAGGGTTTTATAAACTAAAACCAGGACCTTGAATCTGATCCAGGCTGCAACGGGTAGCCAATGCAGCCGAGCCAGGACCGGGGTGATGCGGTCATAGCGACGCGCACCCACCACCAGTCTGGCCGCTGCATTTTGGACCCGCTGTAGGCGCCGGAGGAGAGTCAAGGGCAACCCCATGTAGAGAGCGTTGCAGTAGTCCAGCCTCGAGATCACCAGCACCTGTACCACTGTTCTCAAGGAGTCGACATGATTAAAATTGTAGGTTTTTTATTCACCTGAAGTTGCAGCTGCAATTCTCTGCTCACTACCTAAGAGTAAGATGTGTTGAACTAGGTAGAATCTACTTCTGAACCAATATGTCTAAGATTGGTCCCTGCATATAGTATAATTGCTGTAGTAAAGGCGTGGGGAAACTTCAGCCCTCCAGATGTTTTGGACTACAACTCCCAGAATTCCAAGTCTGTATTGCCAATGATAAAGGACTGTGGGGGTTGTTGTCCAAAGCATCTCCGCCCTGCTGTAGTGGCTTGATTGATTTTAAGGTATTTTAATACATTATAAGCTCACTACAGTATATTTCATGCATACATTGTTGGAAAGGCATTCAATGATATACATGCTTAAGCCATTCAGATGACATATTTTTGTCCTCTGGTCTCATGTTTTACTAAAGAAGTCGAGAACAAGACCTACAAGGCAGGCATTTTATGTCACTGTCACAAGAAAATTAGTAATGTTCCCAGGTAGAGATGGGCACGAATCAAAAAATGGCATTTCGTTTGTCGTTTGGAGGGTCTGTTTCAGTTCATTTCCGTTTTTCGTGAATTTTTGCAAAAAATTCATTTTCGTTTTCATTTGTTTCGTTACCATTTATTTCATTTTTTGTGATTTTTTTAGGATTTTAAGCAATTCACTCATATTGCAGTAACGGAAACAAAACACACGACAAAATTTCCAGTGTTTCTGTTCGTTTTGTTTCATTTTAGGGACAAAATTCATTTGTCATTTCATTACGTAACGAAACAAAAAACAAAAACGGAAATGAAAAATTGTTCGTTTCGTGCCCATCTCTATTCCCCGGTGCTGAGTACTTAAAAATACACACAACACAGATGGATGCGCATGCACGCATGCACGCACGCATGCACACACACACACACACACACACACACACACACACACACACACACACAAAGAGCTGGCACAAAATTTACCCTATAAATAGACTTAGGTGGTCACTAGGGAATGCATTGTTGCTGTTGTCGCTGCTACTGTTCCTCCTGTCCAGATGGCATGCGGGTACAAAAAATAAAATAAAAAATCCCATGCTGAATGTTCAGAAAACCGTGGTGCCAAGAAATAGAAATGATGCACTAGGTGTCAGTTGTCCCCTTTCTGGTGCAGGAGGATATTGGAATTCTCAATAGGTTCAGGAAATATAGGGTGTGTAAATTTAATCGTTTTGCTAAACCTAATCCTACTGCTAAATCTGAATAGATTGGGATTCTCATGCAGTCAGAAAATACGCCAGAAACCACTTACACCGCTGATTTGAAATCCATCTGGATAAATCTTAATCTGAGAGGGCTTTTGCTTCCTTTTCCTGGCGCTTGGTGGTGATTTGCCATGGGCTCTATTGGGACTCACATCCTAATAGCCATGTGATATAGCGCTGTACTGCATGGAGGACAAGCTGCCTTTGCCAAACCATTGGAGGAAAAAAAATGAAAAAGTCCAGCTCCTGCACGCTAGAGCGGCTGCTTATATATGAGCTTTAATGTGAAAATCAGAACCACAATCAATCCCCGGTGAGGGACAGAATGTGGCTTTTGTCACTCTGCCTGCAACTCTAACCCCCTCCCCTTTTCCATTGCCTGCTATACTCTGGTGGCATGCATACCCCTTTGGAGAATTCAGCCCCACAACTAAAGTCTGCATCACCCGGGCCAAGCCTGGATTCTAGCAGTCTGTTTGCATGCAGAATAGTACAAACTGCAAATACTATTGTGTCATTTTGGTGCCTCTCCCAAGAGAGCATCCAGGCTGCATGCTCCGGGTGCTCGCACACACACCTCATTGTGGCCCTGGGAGAACTAGCAGAGTGTACAGAAATCTGGATTTATCAGGAAGAATCCTGACAGATATCAACCAGTACCACTCCAATGTCACACCATATTGTGAACTGGGGGGTTGTTTTTCTGGCTGGCGCATTAGTTCTTGCTTAAGAAGTGCTGTACAGTGATCCCCCGCCTATTGCTGGGGTTAGGGACCTGACCTGACCCGCAATAATTGAAAATCTGTGATATGCAGATGCAGGTCGAGTCAGGCCTGGGGTGACCTAGCTGAGGGCTCTTATACTTACCCCCAGGCTGGCCCTACCCTGAATGGGACTGTGAGAGCCTTCCTGGGCCTTCTGAAGGCCCCAAAAGAGCCTCCCTGCAAAGTGGAAGTGCATTCTGGTAAACCGGAAATCATTTCTGAGGCCTCCAAGAGGCCTATAAAGGCTTGCAGAAGCCTCAGAAATGATTTTCAGGGATCCGGAAGTCACTTCCGGTTCATAGGGAGGCCCTTTTGGGGCCTCCAGAAGGTCCAGGAATGCCCTCACAGGCCTGTTTGGGGCAGCTCCAGTCCTGGGGTAAGTATGGGAGACTTGAAACAGGACTTTCCCCCCCTTACCCTAGGGGGGCTTTTTCATATACTGTGATCTCGCGATATAGTGGGACCACAATATATGAACCGCGAAAGGGCAGGGGACCAGTGTAGCACTAAACTTCTTCTCCAGCACAATGCAGTATGGAAAATAAACCATGGAGTCTGTCAAAAAGTTGTAGGAATGTATTAAACACCAAATGGTAAAACGGAAAAGGAAAGAATGTTGTCTGGATGTTGGGAAAATTTCTCTTAGGATCAATGAAAGGGAAACAAATGTTCTATGTGGAAGACCCATGATGTTAAGCATGAGAAAAATGTACCTAGTGCTAATGTATAGTATTTTAAGTGACCTTGGCTTTCTTACTTTCCAGCTGACCATTCTCTGATAGACAGGAGAAATAAATGAAGAACATTCTGCGAACTCAGTGATAACTGTTTTAATTAAAAGGGGCCTCGTGGCACAGTGGTTAAATGCCTGTACTGCATCTAAAACTGTGCTCACGACCTGGGGTTCAATCCCAGGTAGCAGGCTCATGGTTGACTCAGCCTTCTGTCCTTCCGAGGTTGGTAAAATGAGTACCCAGCTTGCTGGGGGGTGGTCAATGTGTAGCCTGCATAATTATATTGTAAACTGCCCAGAGAGTGCTATAAATGCTATGGGGTGGTATATAAGCAGAACACTTTAATGAAGTTGGATTACTTCCTTGCAGGAAAACGTGTAACTGGAAAATCCAAGTTTTCCTGGATCAGAGGTTTGAGAATGTGACTAGGTTTTCTTTATAAATTCAGTGGGGAACAAAAATGAAAATCTGAAAAACTAGAATACAGGGGGGAAGTAAAATTGACAGATTATTTTCACATCATCTTCTGTCATTTGTTTTGCTATTAATAAAACTGAGTAGAATCTGACCCTACTAAATGTTTAATTTGAGTACATACTTTTTGTTGAGAGTGAGATTTAGAATTATTCTGCAAGTTCTTGCTGAACCTGGGAAAGCAGAGCAAAGGGAAGAGATTAACCTTACAAATGTTGTGTGTGTTGTTTCCTGGTTACCAATGTCTTGTTTAAATTATTTTTGTAGCATGCAGGGACCAGCTGTGACCTTCCAAGTGCACTCAAATGCCCTCAATATTACAACTGCTGATGTTGCCAAAGCAGCAGGTAAGAATTCTTACTGTCCAGTACTAACTTTTGTCCATCTGCCATTGAATTTCAACAGTGACTCACAAACAATGAGAATACCTCCTCCCTTTTGTGAGATGATCAACATTTAATGAAATAGATGTTGGAAGAGGTGGTTGCCCAAATGGAAAACTTGAATGAAACATTTCAGTTAAAATTGCCTGAAACTTCCTTTGTTTGTAAAAGAACTGAATTAAATGGAGAATGAGGTCTGGATTACTAGTAGAAGAGAGACCAATAGTTTGTGCTGGAAAGAGAAACCTATTGTTCTTAAATGAATGTCAGACATAAATGACTTTAGTATAGTATAGTTGTATGCCACAGCAGGCGAATTACTATGACTAGTCTTTTATTTCTGGACTTGAGAATATGGTATACATGTTTATGGTGTCGGGTTAGTTTTCCAGTTCCCATGACCTAGAGGTGGTAAACGCTGTAGAATGAAAATTAATAGCCCTGCTTTTAAAGGAAGGAAGGTAGATTAGATTTGGATATTTAGCCTTGATTGTAAATTGTTTGGCATATCAACAATTGTGCCAAGAACGCTACTTGCCCAGACAGAACTGGCTCTAGAATTTCTGCTGTCATAGATGACTTTCAGCGTTGTGGCTCCCTCCCCTCCCCTCTGTACCTTACCTTGCTTGCTGATCAGCACAACAATATTGTTTTGAATGATAAGGCCTTGGCCTAGAGATGCTGTAGTCTTAAGAAAACCTCACTGTTTAGGAACTCTGTATGACTATTTTTCAGTTTGGCTCAGTAGGAAGTGAGGAAAATATGCAAAAAATGTGCTATATCTTAAAAACCAGCAACCAAGTGACTAAGAATGGTTCAGTCTCCTTTGAACAATGTGAAGAGGGCTTTCCTGAAGTACCAGTTTGTATATACAGTGGACTGTATTAGATAGCACACAACTGATATACAAGGGTAGAGTTATGAACTACATGACACATGATTGGCTGCGAACATCTCTGTGTCCTAGGCGTGTCACTCTCTGTGTGTCTCTGTGTGATTCTCACCTGGGACCCAAGGCTTTTATGGGTTACAGTAAACAAGCACAACACATACATCACAATAGGGGTGGAATGAGGGTCTTGAAAGACCTGTGGCTCATCATGTACACAATCCTTATCTAGGAGGAAATCCTTGCCAGTGGGGAAGAGGGGAGAAGAAGGGCTTGGGCTGCTCACATAGAGCCATGAATTCCATTGGTGGGGGGAGAGCTTATCTGAGGGTTGCAGGCAGCTGTCCGTCCTACAACCCCCTATCACAGGCTTCCTGGCTGATCTGAGGGGAGATACAGACCGAGCTGGCTTCCTGAGTATATGAATTGTGACAACACCCTGGAAGCAGGAGAAATGCATATGTAAATCATCAGCCAATCCCAGCAGGAGGGCGGGGGATGGTATGGTATAAAAAGGGTGGAGCCTGGTCTCTGAGAGTCAGTTGAGTGAGTTGAGTTAAGAGTTAGTTGAGAGCTGAGTTAAGAGTGAGTGCTGGGAGAGAGCACAGCTCTGTTGGAGTTCAGTCAGGCAGTGAGGGCTTTACTGTTTACTGGTTATTAAAGACAGGGAGGCTTGAAGAGTTGAATTAATCTATTTTATGTTTAAGGCAACACATACCAACTTCAGTCATTATTGTATTTATTTATTTTCTCAATAAACTTAGTTATTATTTTTATGTTATACATCTGAGTCTGTCCCAGTTCATAAGGTGACGATTTAAAAGGTGGCAGCATTACCAAGTGCATATTGTGAAGATTAATAAGTTGGTTCCCTACACTTTACATTCTCATCACAATCACACGTTTAAAAGGGAGGTGTCGTCACAATGGGCTTAGCTATGGAATTCATTACCTTTCATCAGGGGCCTTCCCGTTCAGATAGAGAGGTTAATGATTCCCAACGGCCTTACCCATGCAGGCAGCTGGGGTCATGATTCTCCCCAGGGGGATTTCTCTACATCCCCCTTTTCTTATTTATTTTAAGAGCACTGAGTGGCCAGTGTGGTCTTCTTCCCTTGAGTTCTGGGAGTCAGTGCACTGGGCACTGAGGGTAGTCTCTGCAGTTGAAAGACTTGCATGGATGGGCTTGTAGCCTTGGCTACTGCTCTGGAATCACTCTGCTGGTGATTTTATATGTGTCTTAGTAATTTCCCCTTTATTTTCTTGGATAGCTGCTTACTCTTTATGGAGTTGATTATATGAGAAATAGAGATGATAGAAGAGGAAAAGACAGACTTCATAAACTAATTAGGGAAAGAATTGTCTTAAAATATCACAGTCATTATCTCTGGATGCTTGAAAGTTCTTTGTATCACATTACATGCAAATTCTACCAAAATGCAAAAATCAGTTTGTATCAGGACCAATAATAATAATAATAAATATGGAATAGCGACTCTCAAATATAACAATATTTTATTATTTCAGTCTTCAGACTCTCATTGACCTCTTGTTTATCCATTGTCACTATTTGGTAGCTTGTATAACACCTGCCTTTTCCTTTACTCCCGCTATATACCTGCTTATTAAGAAAACTAGGAGTATAGAAGAAGTAGCAGACCTTTGAAATCACTCCATATTGTCTTTTCCCTCCAGGAAATGATCACAGGCACTGTTGTGAGGAACTATAAAAGATTTCTTTCCTTTTGTTCCTCATTAGTACTGAAAGAAATGTAACTTGGAAGCTATTATCAGTACTACAAAGTTTCTCTCTGAAGATCGTTCTACAGATATGACAGACATATTTATAACTGTAATTATAGCTTACATAATTGTTCCACATATAGCAGATACTTTGGGAATCCTGCCCTTAAATAGTCTATCTACAAATTATATTAAACTAAAGCTTGTGTCCTTTGGGGCATGAGTTCTTCAAATGAATTTTCAAGGAAACAATAAGCTTATTAAGATTGCCTTAGCACCATCAATAATTAAGGTGAATGGCATCTAAAGACAATGGTTTTAAAAAACAAAGCTACTGTCATGTGTGTTCTTTTCCTTCATTTTCTGTTGAATTTTTGTCACTCAGATTAAAATATGTATTGCATATGGTTCTGAAATGTATGAATACTGTACTGTATTTTATTTTTATTATAACAGCATTGGCCTGTGGAATGAATATAATTTAGAAAACTAAATGCATTCCATTACAATTGATGGAATTTATTTTAAACTTACTTACTTACTTACAACCCATTTATTTATTTATTTATTTATTTATTTATTTATTTATTTACTGCCCATTTATATACCAGAACTCTGAGCAGTTTACAATAATACAATAAAAATAACCAAATACAATGCAACAATATACAATATGTGGAGATTATGCTGTTAGCTTGTCTCCACTGTTGTTAAAAGAATGCATAGATTATTCAGAGATCCCAATTTTTATACATTGTATAGGGGTGCCAATTTGTCATTCAACTAGTGGCAATTTACAGTAATAATAATCACATGCCATCAACCTAATGTTAACTCACGGGAGCCCTTTTCTGGATTTTCCAGCTAGAGAATACTAAGAAATAGTGTACAATTTCATCTTCTTGGGATGCCCTGGGAGGGACTATGGAACATACCCAAGGCCACACAGGCTGGCACTTTTCCTAAGAGGCACAGTGGGGAATCAAACTCCCAACCTCTGTCTCTGCTGTCAGATACCTAAACCAAAGAATCCAGTTAGCTCACTTTTTAGTATGTTGTTGTTCAGTCATTAAGTCATGTTCAACTCTTCATGACCCCATGGACCAGAGCACGTCAGGCCTTCCTGTCTTCCACTGCCTCCCGGAGTTTGGTCAGATCCATGTTGGTTGCATCGATGACGCCGTCCAACCATCTCATTCTCTGATGTCCTCTTTTCTTTTTGCCTTCAATCTTTCCCAACATCAGGGACTTTTCCAAGGACTCCTCTCTCCTTATGAGGTGGCCAAACTACTGGAGCCTAAGCTTCAAAATCTGTCCTTCCAGTGAACATTCGGGGTTGATTTCTTTCAGGATGGATAGGTTTGATCTCCTTGCAGCCAAGGGGATTCTCAGGAGTCTCCTCCAGCACCACAGCTCAAAAGCGTCAATTCTGTAGTGATCAGCCTTCTTTTTAGTATAGCCAAAGTCAAACTGATCTTATTCAAGCAAATGTTTGGGTGTCCAGATTTCTGTGTGTTCTTACCAAATATGTAACCTTGTACCTCCAAATCCCAATTCAACACTTTGAAAAGTTACTCATCATGAAACTATACAAGAAAATATACAAGCTGCACACAGAAAAACATATACAATGAAGATTCTTAAATGCAAGATAAAAGAGTAAAAAAAGTATAATTCAATTAATTGCTCTGGGCTCATTTTTTCCCACCAAATTCAACAGCATAGAAGTATAGTACAAGGGACACTCATATAACAAATGGTTTGTATAACATAAAATCTGTACAACATAAAAAATTCCGAGGATAGGGGAAATTTGCTTAATAGAATCGTCTATGGGGCAAATCCGTACAACATAAACATGATTGCAATTAGGGATTATTCTGTTTTCAATGCATTCCTATGGGAAATTTGTATAAAGGAAAATTTGTTTAACATACTTTCATTAGGAACGGATTAATTCCAGGTACCACTCTATATGTTGTGTACAGTCCAATCAAGTCAACTTTCCATTTAGTCTATCTCATTCAATGCTGGCAGATTTAACTGACAGGAGATGATGCAGGTAATATTTAATATTTAATATGTCATAAAATACTGGCTACAATTTTTGGACACAAGATTCAAGAGGAATCTAAAAGAAACCATGTGTTCATTGCACAGCACAAATGTAGAAGACTGAGATACTTTTTAAACCATTAAAGATAACAATAAAACAATTCATACAAGCTTGTGTGGATTAAAAATCCCTTATTTAGGCATGTACCAGTAATTTGTGGAGAGAAAAGTGAATATCCCAAAATTGATGGCATACATATGCCAGGCATCCTATTAAGGTGAATTTAAAGTTGGTTCCAGGCAAGCCATGTGGCTGGAAATCTACTTGCTTTAGACGAATAACAAGCAAAGGTGAGACAAAGCGCACACACTCCATTACTCCCTTCTAAACATCTGGATAATTACTTCTGACAAGTGTTTGCTGGAGAGAAGGTCATAACTGTCAACATGTAAGCTCTATGTTAATCTGCTCTGCTAGAGAAAAGGGAAGTAGTAGTAATGTTTTTGTAATTAGAAGTTGTGCATAACAGTTTTCTTTTTTAAAACTATATTTTTAGTTCATTTTCTATAACAAAGAAAAAAGTATATGTAATATTTGTTATACCTCGTGACTTTGCATTGAGAAAAATATAGCACCAATACTGGAAAAAATTCATTTTTGTTGTAACCTGGCTGTTTCTTTTGGATGTGTGGAAGAAAAGGTAGTGGTACATTCTGTAGTTAGAGAATACTATGTTTTATCTGCAAGTGGGAATGTATTTTTTGTGTTATTTATGTGCATAGAAAAGTGTTGCCCACAGAAGGTAATCCTTGAGTGCACTGTAAATAATTCATAGAATCATAGAATAGAATCATAGAATCATTGAGTTGGAAGAGACCTCAAGGGCCATCCAGTCCAAACCCTTGCCATGCAGGAACACCCATCACAGTATTTCCGACATATGGCCATCCAGCCTCTGCTTAAAAACCTCCAAAGAAGGAGACTCCACCACCCTCCGTGGCAGCATATTCCACTGCCAAACAGCTCTGTCATGAAGTTCTTCCTAATGTTCAAATGGAATCTCTTTTCCTGTAGTTTGAAACCATTAAGCTAATTGGTTGCGTATACAGAGCTTCAGTTGTGTAGTATGTGATTTTTTTCAGGTCTCCCAGTTCCTCCTCTCAGATCCAGTACCCGGAGGGGAAAGGAATTAATGGTACTCATTCACATGGACTTCTTTTAAAGTTCTTTTTTATATTTGACTTTGCAAAGGACAAAAATTAAAGACTTTCATCAAGTTAAGACTTTCATCAAGACTGGCAACAGAAGTAGAAACACAGGAAGCTATCTTGTTCTTCCCTAATGCTGTCAAATCTGTCACAAGCTCTACTGGGTTTCAGGAAGATTTTTTTCCTAACCTATGCAAAGATGTTTAGAAGTAAATCTGGATATGTGCTCTCCCACTGAGCTATAGTCCCTCCTGATTCAGCACCAGATATTCCATGGTGATCTCCCATTCTAGTAATAACCAAGGATGATCCTGCTTAGCTTTCAATTTTTAAGGGTTGTACTTCTGCACAATTGTTGTGGTTTCATTTTTGGAGGATACTGTCCATAGTAAGTAATAATGGGAGAAGCATGAACATTTTTTAAGTCATGAGTTATTATAGTAAGTAGAATTACAAAAGACAACAGGAGGGAGAAGATGCAATTTGATGGAGGGCTTAATTTTATATCCTTTATCCCTATAAGTCATGTTTCCATTAACTCATGCCGTTTCATTGCAGTGTTGCTGGATAAGGACATTTTGTCTCTATTTAATAAAGTGGTGCTGCTTAAATCCATGATCAAACTTCATTGCAATGTCTAGAAGTTGAGTCATGGCTACTGGACTTCTTTTTGAGAGATAAAAACGTTTCGCTGCTCATCGAAACAGCTTCAGACTGATGAAGCTGTTTGGATGAGCAGCAAAATGTTTCTATCTCTCAAAAAGAAGTCCAGTAGCCATGACTCAACTTTCAGATAAACTCACCTGGATGACTGAGAATCTTCACTTCAAGTAGAATGTGGAGATAGAAAGAGCGGAGTATGTGGTGACACTTCAACACTTACTAAAGGTGGATTTTGCCATTATTTCATAAGAACATAAGAAGATCCCTGCTGAATCAGGCCAAGAGCCCATCTAGTCCATCTTCCTATATCTCGCAGTGGTCCATATTTAAATATGTTTAAACACCTATCTCATAACAATTGTAAAGTACAATTGGGTGAACCTGGCATAAAAGTCCTCTCTGTACTCTTAGTTAATGGATTTTCCAGAAGGAATGAGTATTTTTTTGGGGGGGGGATTATGTTTTCATTATAAGGAAAAGGTGTTGATGGCATCAGAAAAGCTTGAGATTGGTGCAGCTTGGGAATAATAAATCATATGCTTAAAATGCTTTGTATTTGAAAGACTGATGGAACTCTAAGAGTGATAAATTACAACCACTGTGGTAGTGCATATCTCAACCTGAGAGGAAGGTTGTTTTGTTGATTGTTCTTTATTATGTTTTTGTTCTTTATTATGTTCTTTATTATGTTTTCTTTATTATGTTGTATACAGCCCAGAATAGCCTATAGACTAGATGGAGAGGTATATAAATGCAATAAATAAATAAATAAATAAATAAATAAATAAATAAATAAATAAATAAATAAATTCCCCATTTATCATGTGGATTAGGGATATGACCTGACCCATGATAAAGGGAAATCTGCATTATGCAGATGCTGGGTCGGGTCGGGACTAGGGGGCCTGCTTGGGGCCTCCTGCACTTACCCCAGGCCTGGCACTGCCCTAAACAAGCCTGCAATGGGCTTCCCAGGTCTGTCTGAGGCTCCAGAAAGGGTTTCTGGTGGTTTGCTGCATGAGCCCTTGCCTTCATATACTCTACTGTGATCCCATGATTTACCAATACCGCAGTATATGAGCCACATTATAGCAGGGGACAACTGTAGTAAATATCACTTGCCTTCCTTTTACATGTAATGTACATTTCTGATGACTTTTAGAAGTCTGTTCTTTTGAGCAGGGGGACGTAAGATATGTCAAGAAAAGGGGGGTATCCTGCTTTCCCACTAAAGGAAGGATTTCAGAGTCATGACTTACATGAATAGCGCTAGATTCTTCATTCTTCTCAGTTGTTATGGTGATCCAATTGGGTGACACACCTCAACAAGGAACTTTCGTGCTCTGAAATTCCTTGTTTCCAGACAAGAGACAATGTTTTTTTTTCTGCATCAGGGTCTCTGTAATTTGCACAAATGACCATTTCCTTTTGAGAGGCAAGGCAGACAGAGAGCAAGCACAGAACGATGGGCTGCTTGCTAAATACACCCTCAAATGTGTTTTTCTGCAGAATGAGGTTCTGCACTCTACCTGTTTACTTAGAAAGCATAGCATAGCTTGGATGTTTTGATTATTCCTGGTAATTGCTCTGTTCTTTTTTTGATATTATCACTTGAAGATAATTCTGCACTCAAAAGAGCTATACAATTCCTGTGGGGCTATTAGAGATTTTTCTAATTGAACTTTCAGTAGGATTGTAAAGGGAGTCATTGCATAAGGTGATATTATGATTCAAGAGAAATCTTTCATGAACTTGTGTGTGTATTGTGTCCTTACAGTCATGACCAACTCTATGTGACTCCATGTCCATGGAGTTTTCTTGGCAGGAATACTGGAGTGGCTTGCCAGTTCCTACTCCAGGCGCCTATAGCACCTGGTATTCCCTGGTGGTCGCCCATCCAAGTACTAACCAGGGCCGACCCTGCTTAGCTTCCGAAATCAAGTGAGATCGGATGTGCTAGATGGAAGAAAAATGTTCAGTTTAGATTACCCATGCATTGGATCATTAAACTGAGTAAAGAATACCATCTGTACTCATCTCTTCCTGTTACTGCCCTTTGGAACTCTAAAAAGCTGTTAGGTCCTAGGCACTTTTGAGAAGTGTGCTCAAAGCAGAGGGAAATTCAGTGAAATGACCCCTTGTACAAGCAGAATTGCCTTATTGTCAAGCAAAAGATTCTTTGGATTAAGTCTATGCATGATAACTACTTTATATCTGAAGTCACAAAATGGTTGTGTATACCGTGAGTATGCCATAAGAATAACCACACTTTTCATGAATAAATTTGGGAAATTCATTTACAGTTCTACCCTAAAAGCTACCTTTTCAAGAAGGAGAAAAACGACAAACTAATTGACTGTCTTTTGAGGAGAGACTTTGCCATTTTCCAAGCTCTATACCATTTTAATTTTTTTAGGTCATGATTTCTCATGTTTTTAACAGAAGCGAGTTTTCCTTTTTTATCTGTAATTAAATCCACAAGTTGTTATTCTCTGAAGGTCCTTCTGAATTGTGACTTGATTTATAGTGCAAGAATGACTTAAAGAGGTTCCCAATATCAGTTCAGTTTAAAAATCTAATTTATTATTCATTAATTTGGATTTTTCATTGTAAAAACACTAACAATAAAGAACACTTTGATTAAGTTAGTGCATGCCATCTCCATAAGCTGTGCTTCCAATATATTCTGGGTATGATCCAACTCATTTTAAGCCCAATGATTTCACTGGCAGAATTCATTGACTCCAGTGGGATGCAAGAGTACTTTGTTCTTTCATATCTTATCTAGATAGCAGATATATTCTCAGGTTATAACTGGAGGAAAGGAGAGTGGTCTTTTCTTGGTCGTACAACCAGATGGGCATGAATCAATTCAGTTATAGTGCCCCATGTGAAAATTTTGTCTCTGCAGGCCAAATTCATTTGTGCCCATCTCTTAACTGTGAGGAGTGTGCAGGATGGGTAACTATTTTGTGGGAGAGATGCTCCACCCAAAACTGAGGTGCTAAACTATTGAGGGTGTTGTTGTTACAGCAGTAAACCCACTGCCAGGGCTTAAAATTGAAACAATAAACATGCAGTTTTCAGTTTCTTTCAAATGTTGCTTTCCATAGAAGACAGACCCCCTTTTAAAAAACTTTATAAGTAAGCTGTCAAGTCAGATCTTTCTAAGCACTGTTTGTGCCATTCTGACGGGGAATTGATTAAAGTGCATTTAGATTTTTAATCTCTAGTTTGACAAAGAAGTTTTCTAAATTGTTAATAGATAATAAAATATACAGAAATACCACGTGTGCATGAGAAAAAGGTATCTGCATATTACATACCTTTGCTATATATTAAAAACTAGATAATATAGCCTTATATTATACAGTCTAGGTCAGTGATGGCAAACCTATGGCACAGGTGCCAAAGGTGGCACTCAGAGCCATTTCAGTGGGCACCTGACATCGCCACTTCATAGCCGCCTGTATACATGTTAAATTACTGTATTGGCACTTTGCAAAAAAAAAAAAAAGTGGGTTTTTGAATTGCAGTTTGGGCACTCGGTCTCTAAAAGGTTTGCCATCCCTGGTCTAGGTATATGTTACACCTAGGTGGTGTTTGGACAAGGACTCAGAAAACCAGGAGTTGAAGGCCCAGTCATGCAAACTCATTGGGTGTGTGTAATTGGTAAAACCGTTCTTTAAATTTATTTATTTATTTATACCCTGTCCATCTGGCCAAAAAAGCCACTCTGGGCAACTTACAATGTTAAAGGCAACACAATATACATAATAGAAGATAATCAAGATACTATGTTTTTCCATCTATAACAGGCATGTCCAAACTTTGGCCCTTCAGATGTTTTGGACCACAACTCCCACAGTCCTTTGCCACTGGAAATACAGGCTTGGAATTCTGGGAGTTATGGTCCAAAACATCAAGAGGGCCGAAGTTTGGACATGCCCGATCTATAAGATGACACCATGTACAAGATGCCCCCCCTTTGAACCCAACATTAAAAAAAATTAACAAATCCTGCCGGAAAAGGAGAGAAAGAGCAGGAGTGTGGAACAGAAGCCAAACTGCCAGCAGTGAAGGAGCTGAGGGTTTCCTTCCTTTCTGGTAGCACTTCTACTGCCCTCCGCCTTCCCAATTCAAAGTGCTTGTTTTGACATATAAAGCCCTAAACGGCTTAGGACCTAGATACCTGAAGGACCGCCTCCTTCCATAAGAACCTACCCGGCAATTAAGATCTAGTCAGGGAGCCCTCCTGAAAGAGCCATCCCTTAAGGAGGTGAAAGGGTTGGCTTGCAGGAAAAGGGCCTTTTCAGCAACTGCCCCCAAACTCGCCTGGCGTTGCTAACATTTCGGCGCCAGGTAAAAACCTTCCTGTTCCAAAAGTTTTTAAACTAATGACTGTGGGTCCTGATGGCAATTTTAGTGGTGTTTTTAATGTATCATATTTATTGCATTTACATGTTTTTATTATTCTAATTTTATTGTATTTTGATATTTTAATTGTCCATTTTGATTGTGAGCCGCCCAGAGACCTTTGGGTAGTGGGCGGCATACAAGCTAAATAAATAAATAAATAAATAAATAAATAAATAAATAAATAAATAAATAAGATGCCTCTCTCTGCTTTGTTTTTACAGTGTTCGGAGCCATCTTTTCAGCAGGGAAAAGCTCAGGGGTCAAGCAGCCCATTAAGGATTGCCTTTCCCCACTGAAAATATGGCTGCCATCACTGCAAAAACAAAAGGGGAAAGGCATCTTTGGAAGGTGGAGGGCATTTTAAAAGAAACTGCCAGAAAGGAAGTGAAACAGCAGGGTTGGGGTGTATGTGGAGGAGAACCAAAACCAACGGCAGTAAATGAGCTGCCCTAAAGGAAGGAAAAACCTCAGCAGGGCAGGGACTCTTCCCAGCTCATTCACTGAGGTTAGTTTGGGTTCTCTTCCACACCAACACCCCTGCTGTTTCCCTTCCTTTCTGGCAGTCCTTGACTGCCCTCCACCTTCCCAAGAGGCCTCTCTGCTTTGCTTTTGCAGTGATTGGAGCCTGCCTTTTCAGCAAGGAAAGGGTTACTTCCATCTATAAGCTGACCTTCATTCTTTAGGCTAACAAGCCTAGGAAAAAATATTGATTATCTTCCTTTTTGCTTCAAAAGAAAGACTATGTATGGAATCCTTTTATAAAGTTTATACTAAGCAAAACTGCATAATATTACTCTAGGGCACCTGTAACGGACCCAGGGGTAGGAGCGTCTCTGGCCAAGAAATTTCCTGAGTCCCTGTGAGTTCTTTTAAAGAGAAAAATGATCTGAGAGCATCAATTCAATGAAATAGCTTTATTCACTATTCTAAGTTACAAAAATGAAAAAACAACTTATGAAAATCAATGAAAGATATAAAAATGCTTATCAGATACGATCATATAATATTGCCTAAAAATAACAAAATCTAAGATATTCTTACTAGCTTAATACTATGTAAGTTTCAATTCCTAGGTTGGCTAGGTCCTAAATTCTAACTATCTCCATCTTGAAGCCGGATTCTAAGCCAATCTCTCTCCCCAAGTCTACTGTAAGTATAAACTTTCCCAGCTTTGAGCAGTTCCCAGAGGTCACATGAAACAATTGTCCATTGGTAGCTGATCAATCTTCTGTACAACTTGGCTTGTTTTGTCTGGGCAAATGCATGTCTTAGATAAGCGTTGGGAGAAAGCTGAAAATGTACCATTAATATCGAGCCTTAAAAATCACCGTGTCCCATCATGCTAATTTCCTTTCATGCTATGTCCTATCATCCCAATTCCATTACAACACCTGCTGTGCCTCCAGTATTATTCAGTGTTCTTATTATAGAGCCATTTTTGTCTTTAACAAGGTGACAGACTGGTAATCTGGGTTCAATCTCCCACTCATCCATGGAAGCTCATTGGGAGGGTGGTACTGGTAAAACCACACCTTAAATGTTTCATTTGCCTTGAAAGTCCTATGCAAGGGCTACTGTAAGTCTGTTCAGATTTGACGACAGGTAACAACAAAAACATTGGACAACTGTTGTTTATGGACACATTTCAATAAAAACTCAAGTTGGACAAAGCATTTGTATTTTCGTAATACTTTCTGCTCACTGTATTCCCCCCCCCCCTGTGGTGTTTTATACTTTGCATTGTTTTCTCATGGTTTCAGAAGAAGGTCAAAAAACACTGAGCAAATGTCACATAAGATCACTTATGAGAAGTGGCTGGTGTGCATAAAAAAAATTAGGAAATATTTAACAAAAAAGTTCTTCCAGTAGCAGCCATTCCCATATTAATTTAATCCTGCTGTCTAAGATAATACAATCTCTTTGAAACAGTCTCAATTCTTTGAGCGCAAGGGGACCTTTTCTGGATCAGAGGCCAAATTTCCATTACCTGATGAGCTAATCTGACGTGACAGCTGCATATGTAGATGGAGAACTCTCTTGTCAATAGTTTTTCTTCCAAGACAAAGAGAGACAAATGTCTATATTCATTCTCTCACTCCATGCATGAGTAATATTACCTTCTCGGTCTCCCCTCTATCTTTATCCAGGTTAGCCGTTGAGATGAATTTAAATAAAGGCTTTTGTGATTTTGATTAGTTTACACATGAAAATCTGTTTATTGAAGCTGGGCAACTTGTCTGTTTATGATACTGTATGTAGTTTTTACTTACAAATTTATCTGTGGCATGCTTAATATGCGACTAAGTATACCTACTGAATTCTTCTTTCACCTTCATTTAAACAAACAAACAAAATAAGAGTGGTGGGGTGGAAGAAAGACCAACTGAGACACTTGATTAGTAGTAAGGTAAAGGTAAAGGTTTTTGCCGCACATGTGTGCTAATTGTGTTCGACTCTAGGGGCAGTGCTCATCCCTGCTTTCAAGCCAAAGAGCCAGTGCTGTGTAAGTCCGTGGCCATGTGGCCAGCAGAGCTGAATACATTTCTGTGCACAGAACACTGTTTACCTTCCTGCTTTTTATGGCAGTACCTATTTATCTACTTGCATTTACATGCTTTCAAACTGCTAGGTTGGCAGGAACTGGGGTTAACAGTGGGAGCTCACTCTGCTGTGTGGCACCCAGGATTCAAACCGCCAAGTTGCCGACTTCGTAGCGGACAGTTTTCAGCGCTGTAGTCTGCTGAGCCACCATGCCCCTACTATTATTATTAGTATTTTATATCAAATTCTAATGTACAAATATAATAGTTCCACATGTTCAGGACTTTGCGAATGTGAAATAGAAGCGAACAAAGGAATTGTCTGTCCTCACTTAAAGGCCGCAATCCATCCAATATTGAGTGCTTAACTCAATATTAGATTGTGGCGAATGTCAGGTTAGTTAGATTTTCATTCTTACAAACTGCTAGAGTTACCTTAATCTTTCCGATTCTAACTACAAAATGTTGTCTTTATAGTAATGCTCTTTCTCCAGCACAATATTACTGTTTTAGCATTGACTGGTTTGAAGAATATTAAAATTAGAGAGCCTTTCCTATTACAGGATTAAATTCCGCACGGTAAGACCACTCATGCAAGGGGCATGATCCTGTAGCTCATACTTTACCCCTATGATCTCTTGTGGCACATGGAAGTTTTAGGAGAAATTGGAAAATTAATTGATAATTTTGATCATCAATTATTTGGTACTGCTTCTATATACCAGTATATTGGAGGCAGCAAGATTGATGTGATTGAATTCAGTTCACAATCTCTAACCTTTAAATGAACAGATCCTGTCAACTGATGGTGTGAATTCCTCATTAAATAGTGACAGCTAAAACCAAAATAAATATCCATTGTCAGATCACAGAATTAAAATTAGATATTCCAAAACAATAACTACAACATTTAAGAAATATTCATGCATCAGTAATCATGAATTTATTTATTCATTCATTCATTCATTCATCCATTCATTTATAATATTTTCATCACATCTTATGCCTTAAAAAGAACCTAAGGGAGCATAAAGCATTAAAAGATAAATAATAAAATGGATACAACAAATACTGTACTAAAAACAACACCAAAACACATTCAAAGCAATAAGATACACCGATCATTTAAAAAAAGAAAAAAGAAAAATACACTAAGGCACATAGTCACTTAGGGAAAGCTTGCCTGAAGAGAAAGATCCACCCCACAACCAGCTGAAGTCATCGATTTAAAAGATGTAAGAGTTTTAAAATGCAGAGGAGGAAAACTATGACATAGGCAAAAAAATTCAGAAGAGGTTGTTTTTGTTTGATATTGGGGGAAAGAGTGCGCCATAAGGCAGCTTGCCTTCTCAACTGACAGGATCTCAAACTGAAGCTCAAACAAGTCATCAGGCCAAAACTCTTCCTAGACCCTGTCTAGGCTTGGTTTTTTGCATATGTGTGTGAAAACAACTATTAACAAGCTCAATCCTGTATCCCGACATTAAAATGCTTAGCCTGTTGTATGTGACAAGGACTAAGTTGTCCTACCATGGCTTAATAGGTCCCTTTAGGTCCAAATTTGACAGTACATAGCAACAAAAACAGTGCTCAAAATTGCTATCCTTTGCAACACCATGAAAGATAGCAACATGCAACACTATCCATATCATGGTAAAAATTTTAGATGCCCTGGTATGAAATGTAAAGAGTGGCTGTTGTCTTGTTTGTGTAAGTTCTGGGGTATGCAGTCATCAGCATAGCCTTAAAAAAACAAACATTCCCTTCTTCCATTTCCCCTGTGGGTCCTAAGTAACCCTTTTAATAATCACCGGGGTGGGTGGGGTGAAGGGATAAAGGAATGGTTAATTATTGTAAATTGCCACTGTTGCTAAAGTTATCCTAACAGTGGTAAATTTTGGTAAAGAGTTTTCCATCTTGGCCTTCAGCCCCATGTGTTCCCAATGGTGAAAGAGATAACTCAGGCCCTATGATGAGACTTTGTGTTGGGAGGGGAAAGTATTTAATTAAAAAAAAATGCTGATGATGTCAAGAGCCTTATAATATGGAACTTACCCGAACAGAATTTCAGCTACTGGTTTCACTTTTTGATATACAGTCAATTACAGGAGATAGAGATACTTCTTTACAGCTCCAGACTTGAAATAAACAGGCGGGACAAGGGTTTGGGTTTTAACATTGGGGCACAACTTTATTGAAACAATTATTATTAATGAAACTTGCTTAAAGGGGCCCTACAGTAGTGCAATTCAAACTTGGCCTGTTTTCCTCATTCTCAGGCCATAAAGTCTTAGGTGAGTTCAATCAGGAAACCTGATTTTCTTTTTACCTGCCATCTGCCACTTATCATTGACTTTTACCTGAACTGTTTATAGATTTTGGTAATTTGTTTTAATTTCCGTCTATTGTTTGTTTCTTTTGTTGTACACTGCCCGGAGTTCCGTCCGGAAGATGTGTGGTATATAAGCTTAAATAATAAATAAATAAATAAATAAATAAATAAATAAATAAATAAATAAAATCTTCTTACACCAGCAGATTTTCCAGTTGTCCTAGCACTTACTGAAATGGGTCAAATTTTACCACAACCTATAACTTATTAATCCTAACAACTAACTAATTTCCTACTAAAGGCTGCCCTATTCCCATTACTTGGACCATAACAGGAACTCACCTTCCAACCAAATTGCACTGCCTGCCTATTGTGACCAGTAATCTGAGAACCTGCCTGACCAAGCAATGAGAATGGGATGGGCGGAAACTCACTGTCAGTGCAGTGCCAATCCAAACGACGGTCAAAAATTCCCATCCAGCCCTGAAGCAGCCAGCAGCTCTCATTCTCATTACTTATAAGGGTGGGTGGGCGGGGTGTGCAGTGCGCCGAAGAGGGGACTTGTTGGAAGCGGGCATGCCTTTATGTGCCATGATAAGCCCACAAAAAGCTCTGGTCACGTGGGCTACCCCCACCCTATAACCTGTTCAGGTTGGGTTTGCAAAACAGTCCCACTTAGGGACCGTTAGCCCACTGGAACAGCCTTTTGAACAGCCAAGTTTAAAATAACGTCCTCAACAATGTAAACCTACAATTCACATCATTTTTTAGTCTTCCTTCCTACTCATAGGGTCACTTCCAGCTGTGCAGTTCTTTGATTCTTCTTCTTCTTCTTCTTCTTCTTCTTCTTCTTCTCTTTCCTGTTTGGATGCTTGGTTAATTCTGTCACTATGTGGTTGTGAGGTTTAATGCATTTAGAATTTGCTTTTATTTTTATTGTTGCACATTGCCTTGAAGAACAAGTCAAATATATTTAAATTTTAAAAATAGACTAAATAGTCTACTTGGTGTGCTATCATTATAAAGAAAAATCACAACAACAAAAGTATTGGTAATATTGGAATAGCAGAATTTTTTGTCTGTTTTAACATTATTGCAACACAAAGTTTTTTTCAACTGTTGTCATGAAGTAGCAGAACTTTGAATTTTCCATTGAAAATGGCATACTGTACATGAAATGCTAAGAACCTACTAGTCATTGCAGCTGGTTTTATGTGTGTGTTGTCTGGAGATATTTACAGCTGTTTATGATATCCTTACATGTTTGTATATAAAATTCCCCTAATCTACTTCAGTCTTGTGAAAGTGGGAGAGAGAGAGGATTTGATGTGACAGTCAGGAACAAAATGTATGCAAACTTGTATTTGCTAGTACTTGTAATGAAATTACATCTGTGGCAATAAGTGCTAGTGAAAATTAATTTCTCTAGATAATCAGAGGCTTGCCAGCGCATGAAGTGAGACGCAACCCTTTCAGCTCCTCTCCAGCCTGAGATTTAGTTTTCCATTAATGGTGGAACCAACAGATAATGGCCCCTTGGAAGTCAACGCTTTAGCGTTGCATAGCGTCCTCATGTATTATGAGCGTGAAACAAAGGCAGCTGAGGAACCTCAAAGCACCCAGTGGCATTTAGAACTGTACAGCTTCAAAGAACCTCTTCCTTTTGTAGCTTGGCTCTGAGTTTAATTAATACACTTTAAATATTGTTGCTGTAAACAGTGTCAACATCTTTGTCTTGTGCCTACTTTGTTTCTGGAATAGTTTATCTTTTGAAACTGTCAACTGCATTTGGTGTCTCTCAACCTCCTTTCTTTAACAAATGCACCCTCATCTTCAGTTGAGATGGGGGTGAAAATCTGCTTTGGAAGGTATCTGCACATCCAGCTGGCTGAACAGGGTCTATTGTGGAAGCTTGTGTGTGTGTGTGTGCTATGCCTGCCTTTAATCTAAACCCTTTAAAGTAAGAAGGAGGCATCATACTCTCTGTTCATGCATTAACAATATTTTAATATTTTAAGACTTTGAAGATAGACGTGGAATATAATTGGGTTTTTCTTGGTCAGTATCCTTTCTTAAGGATAGGGGAATGCATCATTCAGAAGAAATACATGGTTTCGACTCTCTTTTCCAGTGGGAACAACAACCGATGAAAGGTGAATATATATATTTGCTGTGACATGTTTCTGAAACCTTAGGTCTTAGAAACCTAGGGTCTACATGATGAAAAACTAAATGATAAGACACTTGCATGCACACATGAATTAAGACCAAATAAACAGTCCTGCGGCTATTATGTATGCCTGCCTGCCTTTAAAAATCAATCATTAACCAGTTCTAAAAATAGTATATTAATATATATATAATCTTAAGAGGACAACTGAGAAATAATTAGTTTGTGTATATATGTGCATTTGTCCTGAAAGAACTCTGAAATGGTAAGAGATAAAAACATGAACTTTTGTATGGATGCTACTAATATTCTACCCATTATAGCTCAACTGATCATGCTGCCTGGCATTCTGGGATTTCCAGTATTGTAACAGAGATGGCCTTTTGTTACTGTCCATTGAGTTTTCTTGGCAGGGATACTGGAGTGGCTTGCTGGATGGCAAACCTAGGCAGAATCTTAAAAAGAAGAGACCTCACTTTGCTGACAAAGGTCCGGATGGTCAAAGCTATGGTTTTTGCAGTAGTGATGTATGGAAGTGAGAGCTGGACCATAAAGAAGGCTGATCGCTGTTGAATTGACACTTTTGAGCTGTGGTGCTGGAGGAGAGTCTTGAGAGTCAGTCCCCTGGACTGCAAGGAGATCAAACATATCTATCCTGAAAGAAATCAACACTGAATGTTCACTGGAAGGACAGATTTTGAAGCGAAGGCTCCAACACTTTTGCCATCTCATGAGGAAAGAGGAGTTCTTGGGAAAGTCCCTGATGTTGGGAAAGATTGAAGGTAAAAGGAAAAGGGGAGAGCAGAGAATGAGATGGTCAGATGGTGTTATCAATGCAACCAACATGGATTTGAGCTGTGGAAGACTGGAGGGCCTGGTGTGCTCTGGTCCATGGGGTCACAAAGAGTCGGACACAGCTTAATGACTGAACAACAACAACATCAACTGAGATAGCCAGAGCCTACGTGGAACTGGATAAGGGAATGGACTATATGAAGGGAAAAAGACAAATCCCTTCTCCCTTCTCCAGTTTCTCCTGTTTCAATGGCCATGAACCCTCTCTCCCCTTCATTTCACACCCTATTTTATTCTCATAATGGCTAAATCCTTGCAACTAGAGGTGCATTGATTCTATACACAATTTGAAAGCTAAGAACGCAGCTACATCCACCCACAACAGTATACAGTGGTACCTCAGTTTAAGAATGCCTCAGTTAACAAAACATCAGTTTAAGAAAATAAGTTATTGGAATTGAGAATGCCTCAGTTTAAGAAATTTAAATGGAATACCCAGGTTTTCCTTTTTTTCTGACCTCCAGAAAAAATAGGTACCGCTGTATTTCCATCACTCTTGGATCTAGTAAAGGAATCATGACAGAAAGCATCAACTTTGCCACCAACTTCAAGATGGGTGAAAGGGACACCACAACACATGGTTATACTAGGGAGAAGAATTTATTCCACTGTGCAGTGTATCCTCTGATTTTCTGCCAGTGCTGGTTGAGGTTCTGACCCATGCACAGAAGGTTCCACCTGTGACTGGAACCAAATGGGTGGCAGCACTGGCTCTAGGTCCACAACACCAATGCAGTGCTGTCGAGCTGCACACCCACACAGCTTAGAGGGAACCTTGCATTTGTGGCCCTTGGAATAAGAGTGGCAAACTACCAGTCTGCAAACCATAGGTTTATTTGAGACAAAATTTAGCTTCTTCTAAATAGTTTGCCAGAACACCCTTGGCCTTAAATTTTCAGCAGGAGGCCATATCCCTTTTGACCCAGAAGATGTATACCACTAGACATGCTGTGGACTTCATTGTGAAGAACAGGGCAGCAGCTATAGTTCTCAGATGATATTCCTGGTTTTGTTCTGCTGGTACATTGGACAATTCCAGGTCTAGAATAGAGGACATACTGTTCAACGATAAAATAGAGAATATTATGGACTTGTCTGTACAAGAAAAGTAATTCAGCAAAAGATGGGTTTCCATTCACCATATTATCTTTGCCTCTATCATTGGAAATACTCATATATTCCTCCCTCAAACAATCTGCAGAGAGACAAAAACATCTCCCCTTGCCTTGTCCCAGTACTACTAATCACTTTCTTAAAAGTCAAAATATCCGCCCATCAAATCATTGAAAAGAGAAGAAAAGAAGTCTAAACAACTTTGTTGGCTTCACCCAGAGTGAGACCCATGCTTTGTTTATTTGCCAGTTGCATAGTATTCCACTTTTATCACCACACCTCAACACCTGGCACACCATCACCAATAGGTCCGATTCATAGATTAACATGACTAAGCCATTGAGTTTATATCTCTCTCCGCAAGAGGTCTTGTCAGATGGTGCACCTATACCATCATCACAAATTGTATAATAAAAGATAACTGCCCGTGTTCAAGTCTGAGCATGTTCAAGGTGGCATAGACAATTCACTCATGACAGATTATCTGGTCTTATCCCCCCCCTGCTGATTGTTTTAAATACTGATTTTTAAATCTTCCTCTTTGGGTATTTAATGTGTCCATTAAGCTCAACTAACACAATATTTTGTCTTGTATTTTTTTTTCATCCTTCAGTCTTTTAGTCTTATCGCTACCAGCTTCAGCACTTAAGCAGCATTTGCAGTAGCAATATTAGTTGTAGTGGTAGTAGTGATAATCATCAATCTGTGTTTTATTTTTTGGTTAAATAGGGTTGCATTATTTCAGGAAAAAATATCTTCCAAGAAAAAGAAGACAGGGTACCATTCAAAATTGTTGTTCTGTCAAGCTGCATTTTACACACACACACACACACACACACACACACACACACACACACACACACACACACACACACACACACA
>JAHTLZ010003542.1:75322116-75363405 GCA_023846285.1 Phrynocephalus versicolor
ACTTACTTACTTACTTACTTACTTACTTACTTACTTACTTACTTACTTACTTACTTACTTACTTACTTACTTACTTACTTACTTACTTACTGCCCATCTTCCAGAAGGAACTCCGGGCAGTTAACAACAGTAGAAATCAAAGTCAAACACATAATAGAACATTGTTCATTAGTAACCAGCATGATGTGGAGTTGATAAATATGCAAGTGCCATGTTTCATAAAATATGGTTGCATGGTAGCATCAGTCTTTTGAACCCACATTTAATGCTGCCTGAGACATATGTTATCAATGGCTCTCCAAAAACCTTTTACCACACAGATTTATCCATCTGTTTTCATCTGTTCTACTCTGATTCTCTCTGACTACCACAATATAAAAGCATGATGGCTTTAGTAGCTTCTGTTTTCTGTGTCCACAAGTTTATAAAATAATTCTAAGACACAGTTAGCCACAAAGGGATTACCATTGAACATGCCCATATGTAAAAGGATGGCAAACCCACCAGAGAACTTTTCTCAGACCTGAGGCCCATGGCAGTATGGAGAGAAAGGACAGTGGGCAGAGAAACCACAGGTCTGGGAGGTAGGTGCCAGGACTGCTGAAGGGCAGGAGGGAACAGGTAGGGGCAGCTGGTGGGGGCAGCTACAAAGGAGGAGGACAATGATGACTGGCTAGACGCATTGGAGGAGCAGATGCCAGTCTTTAATGTGTTGGAGGAGGAAGAAGGAGAGGGATCATTTGTGCTCTGGGACTTCTATAGGAGCGTTTCCCCTCTTTGTTCTCTCTATTGTACTGTTCTAATCACAGCCCTCAGGAGGAACAGCCTGGCTATCCCTAGGTATCCTTGGGGAGGGAGTGGTTCCATTTCTCAGATACCAATGTGGCTTGCTCTCAGATCATCCTTGTTCCCTCTTCTGCACCAGAAGCACATGTTGCTGTTGCCACAGCCTTAGAAGGTGTGTTGTGTTGAAAGAGAAAGCTAGGAGTTGAGGAGATGTACGGGTAAGAAATGACCTGATCCAAAATAATCTCATCACCATGAAGAAGCAGCTTCCCAAATACAAGAGGTTCAGGACCACGGACAGCAGTCTTGCAGCTAAGAGTATAAGGATCAAGTTACTTTATGTACTGGCTAGCTGTGAGTTCAGACATTTGGCTGGATAAACAAGACTGAAATTGCCTTCTGAATGTGGCAACATGCAAGTACTAAAGTCCTTGGTTGCAGCTATTTAGTTCCATTTCAGAAATTTTGAGCTCTGAAGACTTGGGGACTGAAAGTTCTGCACTTTTTTTTGCTCTCTAGATTCAAGTCCATTGGCAAATATCTGCTTTTGGAACGCCGTGTGTGTGGGGGGGGGCGGGGAGGTGAATCTTGTTCCATGATATTTAATTGGGATGGGCCAGAGGATTGAAATATCTGAGGAATGTTAGCATAAAGACTTGAGATCCAGGATTATGATGTGATTACTACTTAGGGATGTGGATGGAAAATGGTGGAGAATGGGTAATTTATGTCAGATTGGCTTTGAACATGATCTGAGTAAGACAGGAATAAATTTATCCTTTGTAGTATGACAACCTTATGCCACAGCCTCACTTCCATGGGATTGGGCTAAAAGGCCTGGTTTACATATTTAATTATTATTTTAAAATGAAATGGTTATACACTATAAAGTTGCTAAATTGGGTTGCTAGTAACTGGAAAGTTGCTAGTAACTGGGAAAAATGGATTTAATTAAGACAAAAATTGGTTTTCTGAACTGAACACATCCCTGTATACCCTCTAGTAGATGTTTTTATTTTTATATAATTGGGGGGGTAAGAGTATTAACACCCCTTTAAAATTGCAAAAGTGCCACGGCTCCAACTAAAGATCTCAAGAAGGACTTCATGGGCATACCTCTGGGGTCTCCAGAGGTGCTGGGAGCACAAAATGGACCAGGGGATTGTATGTTTTCTGCCCTCTTCTGTAGATCTTCAATATTCCCATACATATTTGAAATTCTCTTTTATTGCTTTAGGATTTCATGCTGATACAAAGAAATATTCAAAAGGCTACAAACCATAAGAAGCAATTCCTGGCACAAGAGAAGGAGATGTGTGTAACGGCTGGGGCATGATTGGCAAGTGGGTCAGGACCAGGGTGTAGCCAGCTAGTCTGAGTTCAAGAGTCCCAGATAGGGTTGTCAGCCAATCTGAATTCAAGATTCACACTAACACAGTACGAGAGGGAGGGGGTGCCAAACAGGAAGACTTACAGAGTAGCAGAGTTCTAGGAAGGATCAAGATAACAGGGCTGAAACTTCAGGAGTCCAAGGTTTCACATTGCTGAGGCAAGGAACAGGGAGTGCTGGCTGCTAGCTTTATGCCACTAGCAAGCCCACCAGCTGCACTCCCTGATTGCCTCAGCCTCAATGGGTCCTGATTCTTCAAAGAGGCAGAGTCCTGTGGCCCTGGTCCTGACATTGTGTGTCTATTGAAATTTCTGTGCATAAGACTCCTGAAGATGTGCATGACTATAGTCTTCTCACGACCAACTTTTATGTTCATCATCCAAGGATGCAAGGGTTAACAGCACCGGAAAGACTACAGACCCTCTTACAATACCTCTCTCCCTTTCTTCCTTCCTTTCCTCAAAAACCGACTCATTTAGTAGTTCGGCTGTTTATTGCATTCTGTTCATTGTAGCTGGCCGATGAGGGTATGTGAGAGGAAGACATTTGCCCCACAGATATTTTATAGATATATATTGAAAAAGGTCAGGATATTATATTTGCTCCCTTGGTGTTTTGTGTGAGATAGCTAAAAAGGTCATGTTTCACCACAGCCTGAGGTGTGTGTCCAAAGCTAGGGACCATGTTAGCCAACTGCTATTCTCTGCTTCTCATAAAACAAAAATAAATAACTGCTTGTGTACTTTCTAAGGGGAACATAAGCCTTCTATGTGTGGGCTTTTTTTCTTTGAAGCCTTTAATGATTCCCACTTCCTTTTCATTACATGAAATTAAAACAAAAAATGTTCCATCAAAACAGGGGAAAACAAATCATAAAAGGGCAGTTTTTGTGTATCCACAGAACAGCTTTTTTTTGAAATTTAAACCTAGTTAAAATCACTGTTGTGTTTCTACCTTTTTTAAAGGAATTGGGAGTGCTCCCTTTCCTTTTGAGAAAACTCCCAGTTACCTATTGCATGCACACATGTTTTATGGGCAATTTAATTTCCTCAGCCAAATGCTCATAAACATTTCACCTCACATTGGCTCAGCCAGTCTCTGCCTCTGCTTTCATTGAAGACTGCCACAAAATATACATGCACTGGTAACATCCCGTATTGATTACTGTTATGCGCTTTACGTGGGGCTGCCTTTGAAGACGGTTCGGCAATTGCAACTGGTTCAGAATCATGCTGCATGGCTGGTGAGTGGTAGGGCCACCAAGGAACACATCACGCCGATTCTGTATAACCTTCACTGGTTACCAGTTGCTGCCCGAGCCCAATTCAAAGTGCTTGTTTTGACATATAAAGCCCTAAACGGCTTAGGACCTAGATACCTGAAGGACCGCCTCCTTCCATATGAACCTACCCGGCAACTAAGATCTAGTCAGAGAGCCCTCCTGAAAGAGCCATCCCTTAAGGAGGTGAAGGGGATGGCTTGCAGGAAAAGGGCTTTTTCAGCTACTGCCCCCAGACTTTGGAATGCCCTCCCAAATGAGACTCGCCTGGCACCGACGTTGATATCATTTCGGCGCCAGGTAAAAACCTTCCTATTCCAAAAGTTTTTTAACTAATGATTGTGGGTCCTGATGGCAATTTTTAGTGGTGTGCTTTTAATGTACTGTATTTATTGCATTTACAGGTTTTGTTGTTCTAATTTTATTGTATTTTGATGTTTTAATTGTTTTGATTGTGAGCCGCCCAGAGACCTTTGGGTAGTGGGCGGCATACAAGCTATATAAATAAATAAATAAATAAATAAATAAAATATTAGAATATAGGCAGAGGCACAGAGTACAGTGGTCCCCTGCCCTTTTGCGGTTCATATAGTGCAGTCCAGCTATATTGCGAGACTGCAGTATGGTAGTACCATGAAAGGTTCTTCTCCCCCATCCCAGCACCAATCACCTGGAGCCCAGAGCTTGAGGGAGGGGGGGAAAGGTTTTAAAAGCCTGGGCTTTTTAAACCTCTCCCCCTTTCCCCTAGCCCTGAGCTCCAGCTAATTGGCACTGGGTGGAGTCGGCAGAAGCTGTGCACAATGTTTAAAATGTCTTTAAGCAACTGAGTCAAGTGCTTGGCTCCGTTGCTTAAAGACATTTTAGCCTGCCTCTCCCCCAGGCCCGGCCTGACCTGCATCCACATATTGTGGATTTTCAATGATTGAGGGTCGAGTTGGGTCCCTACCCCCTGCGATAGACGGGGGGTTACTGTACTCAGATTTTAGTAGTGCCAACATCCTTCTTCAGGTATTTCTTTCAGGGGGAAAAGGAGTCTCAGTTTGAAACAAAAATGGGCAATGTTTTATGTATGAATGTTACTGAATCCTATTATGAATTTTATTTTATTTATACAATTTATATGCTGCCCACTACCCAAAGGTCACATATTTTGAATATTGTGTGCCTTCAATTAGATTCTGATTTAAGGTGACCTCTTCTAGGGTTTTCATGGAAGAGAATACACATAAGTATGTAGTCTACAATTCCCCTTTTCTGGGGGTACCCTAGGACTATCCTGGGGCTTGCTCTTATTTGCAGGAGGCACAGCCCAACTTCAGGCTCCATAGAAAGATACCTAAAACTCTGAGCTATTATCCAGTCTATTCATGTGTCAATAAAGTCAGTCAGATTTCAAAAAGCTCCAGGTTAGGAACATAAGGTACATCTCCGAATTATTTGCTCACATCAGTGTAGGCAGTCTTGACTAAGTGGGGAACTTTCAAGCATTGTGAGACTTCTCACCTCTGAGAGTGAAAAAAAATATTGCCTTTTTCCCATCATAGTCCCCATAATTGGTACAAAACATTTCTGCTTCATTAGTGAGCTTTTTGTTTGACATGCAAAGCATACTGACATAGGAAGCACAGAACAACTGGCTGATAGTTTTGAAAAGTTACAAATGGGTGTTTTTAGACTTCAAAGGTCCACACAAGTAAAGAAGAGTATCTGTCATTTTGCACAATTTTTGTCCAAGCATCATTGACACTCTTTTGCTTAATCCTTGCAAATAGTCATAGTTCTTCTCATTATACTCCCCATATGAGGGATATACTGTATTTCCCAACTATAAGACACCCCCATGTATAAGACCCCCCCCTTTCCCAACCCAGTATTGCAGTTTCACAACCACACGGTATTTTCCTTGGCTTACTTCCATGTGTAAGATGATCCTCAATTTTTACTCTAAAAATGATTAACAAAAATAAAGTCTTATACATGGGAAAATTCAGTAAACCCCTCCTTCTGATATGGTTCTGAATTCAGGCTTTTAGTACATAAATAATTATACAGTCAAGTTTATTTTACAGCCAAAGGCCCATTAAAATACAGACATTCACAAAAATAATTAAAGGAAGCTTAGAATTAGTTGTAAAATAAATAATCTTTTTTGCACATGCATGAACTGGTACATTTGGTAACGGAAGATAACACGATGCTATCGTAGGGCAGCTCTATGTACCAGAAGACAATCTCAGAGGGCTGAGGGAACTTCCTAGTCAACAACCTAGGATCGCTAGGAAAATGCCAACCATTAAACAGGATATATTGAATAATCTGCTTTCATTCACATAACTGGCCTCCCCCCCCCCCCAGATATCTTCAGAGCTACGAATGCTAGCCTTGATTATATGAAGTTGTACACCGTTCCCATCTTTTTTCTTTTTGAAACCGTTTTAGGGAAAGGAGCATAAGCAGTATGACCAGCACCTCTGTGAGCACTGTGTTTTCACAGCATGTACTGCAAAGCAAATGATGGAGAATGTAATCACTTTTGCTGTGATTCTGCTTGTAGAGTACTTCAATTCACCCTAAGCAGCATTCAGGGCAGGAGCAAACTCTGGAGCAGTAGATAATTGTGAGCAGTAGATTTTTCCCTTTGATTTGATAGCTTGGATTTAGTAGTTTTTTAAATCACTCATCCACTCGAACAGCTTGTAGCAGGGACAGCTACTGATAACTCAGACCTAAACTAAAAGGTTGTTGGTACATGCTGTTGGTAGCTCAGACACAAGGGAACTGTGTGCTCCTTACATTATACAAATGTAGGAGAGAGCAATTCCTTTATTAGACCACCAAAAGATCAAACATGATGCAACATGAGCTTTCATGGAATAAAACACAAATATGCACCAGTATTTTCTGGGCTATGTAGAAAAATTATAAAAGCAATGTCCACGGGATACTAGTGCATGCCTGATGAAGTGGATTTTATTCCCTGAAATGCTTGTATTGAGAGTTTGATTATTTTTTTTACTGGTCTAATAAAAATACAGTATCTCTAGCATTTGTGTTGTTGGTAGTGTTACCCCTGTACAAGTTGCTACAGACTGGTTTGTGTAAAAAGAAGATATACCAATACTCTTTGCCATTTTATCTTTGCTCGGAGATACAACATGGAAACATAAGAGATGTGCACTAGAACTTGAGTGAGAAAATCAAGTACCAGTATTGCATAGTTCTATTTTAGTGCAATATGTGTAATGATATACATTAATTGAGACGGGATAGGGCTGTGATAGAGGGGGTTGAGCCATGTGGCCATCACAAAACACATTACTGTATTATTATTATTACTATTAGCATTATTAACAAATAGTAATTCAGTGGATTTGAGTATACAGTAATACCTTGTAAGATGGATACCCTTTAAGACGAAAAATTTGTAAGATGTATGTAATTTCCCGGGATAGGAAAAACTCACAAGATGAAATTTCCCTTCCCCTTTGCATTCATGTTACAACAGGCATGTCTAAACTTTGGCCCTCCAGATGTTTTGGACCACAATTCCCACAGACCTTTGCCATTGAAAATACAGGCTTGGAATTCTGGGAGTTGTGGTCCAAAACATCAGGAGGGCCAAAGTTTGGACATGCCTGTCTTACAAGGTACCATTGAGCCTTGCCCAGCCTGGGCTGTTTGCAAGGGAACAGCCCAGGCTGGGTGAGAGTCAATGGGTCCCTGCTGTGCCCACCAATTTGGTGGGCAGAGCAGGGATTCACTGACCTTTGCCCAGCCTGTGCGGCTCGGAAAGGGAGCAAGTGGTGGTGATCTGCTACTGTGCTGCTCGCCTTCCAAGTAGCACGGGCTGGGAGAAGATCCATGGGTCTGTGCTCTGGCCAATGGATTAATTGATTTTCAATGCATTCCTATGGGAAACTGGATTTTTTTGTAAGATGAATTTACTTGTAGAATGAATTAAATTCACCTTATGTGGTATTACTGTGTTTCTTAGAGCTGGGGAACAAATATTGGTGTCATTCAAGGAATATCTGATGTTGATGTGCAGAGACGAAGAGTCTGTGCAAGGAGGAGCCCTGCTTTTTTGTGCCTGCTACACTTTATGAACATTACTGAAAGCATGCCTGTCACCGTAGAGCTGCATATTATTCTAGAGGGAAATAAAGTGGAAAAGGCCAGAGTCATAAGTCCTACCAGCTGAGACTGTTTAACCCTGCCATCTGTTTCAGAGCTGCAGCTCTATCCTCAGGAGTTACTGAGAGATATGCAGTTCCAGTTAACCTTACTGAACAGTATATTTATGGACTCAGGCCACCACAGGCAGAATAGAAGGCAACACTCATTGACTTTGCCATTTTCCATGTGTTTCTTCTAAGTGTGAAAGTATACCACATTGGCACTCCTTGTAGCACTTTGGGAGAGTGATTCAGAGAGGGATCTATCGTTGTGCATCTATCAGCCCATAAAAGCAAGGTGCGTGTAATCCAACAGTAATTCAAGACTGGAAGGAAGCACGATTGCATTAAAAAGTCACCATTTGAAAAATCTACAAACTCTACTCTAGAGTTGGAGCAGTTAAATTTGTTTGCCATGTAATTATTTGGAAAATAAATAAATAAATAAATAAATAAATAAATAAATAAATAAATAAATAAATAACAAATGCTGCCCTATTCTGTGAACCACCCTTCCCCAGTAATGGTGGATGGGATGGTGGGAGCTATGGTTCAATACATCTGAAAGATATCAGGTTGGGATAAACTATAGTATAAGCTGTAGTTTGGGCTGTAGATATAACAGAGGTAGTACTGCTAACTGATCTTGGTGTCTTGGTCAACCAACATCCTGATGCAGTAAGCAGACATTGACAATTTATTTGTATCATTTCTTTGTCATTGTTGTTGGTATTGTTGTTGTTGTGGGCTGTCACGTTGCATCCACTTTATGGGTGCCCAAATAAATAGGGCTTTCAAGGTACGTGGTATATTTAGGGAGTGTTTTTTTTTACCGGTATCAACCCCCAGTAGGCTTCCATGGCAGAGTAAGAATTTGAACCCATTTCTCCTAACACTCTGCCTACTACAGCACACTTGGGAAGTCCACATTTAGCAACTCCAGAATTGGTACAAAGGTGAGATGAGAAGGATGGGGTAGGATACAAACGACAGCTAGATGAGCTGCCGCTCAAATGCAGCATTAGGCCGAGTTTGGGAAAGCAGGAAGCAATATTGTAAGTACTGGAGAGACCAAATACATTTAGAGGCATGTAATTAAAAAAGAGAGCTGGTACCTTTAAAAAATATGGGTTGAACTGGATGAAGGTTATCTGGGAGAGGGCCTTATTGCAATATAACAAAGTACCCAGGAAGACAGAATATATGAAAAGAGGTACCAGGGATAAGAGCTACAAGATGCAGTGTCATGGTAATAGGCTTTCTAGATTCCATTCATGTTCACTCTAAGATTACAGGAGTTGAAAACTGCTATTTTTAGTAGATTATGGCTTATTCATGCCTGGGTCTTTGCAGAATGCATCAAGCCATTCTATAAGTGCCAATCTTGCTCACATGCAAGTACTGAAATAATGTCCCTATGTAACACCAGATATTTCCATGGTGCCATTTTATATGAGATATAATTCTGTAATATAGATTTTATCCCATTTTGAGGGGATATCTGGATTATACTGATTTCATTTATATGATGACTATCTGAGAGTATTATGGGCCTCCCTGACTACGTTTTTAAGATTCCCACTAGGGCTAGTTCCAGGAATCTGAGTGGCATGTTTTAAGAGCAGGAATGTCATTCAAAGACACCAAAATGCATATTCTTGTGCTAATCATATTGGGTGACTTCATGATCAAAAGTTTTGAAGAGTATATATAGCCACTAAGAATTCCCCCTCTCAGGAACAGATGAAAATTGGCAAACTAGGCAGTTATTGCAATATAAATGCAGTATGCAGGAATCTATCATGAATCAACACAATATAAGGCTTTGTAACTTACGGTAGTTTGTAAGTTACAAACTAAGTTACAAAGTAACTTGTAACTTATAACTTGCTGTGTTAGAAAAAAAATCTATATGTATTAGAGATGGGTTTTTTGTTTTGGAAGTGGTCAGCTTCTGAAATGGAACACGGGAGCCCAGCTGGCATTCAGAACAGGAGGGACACAATCAACCAATCCCTTACCTTGCACTGGGCTCTCACAGAGCTAAACCTGAATGAGGAAGAAGCCTCCAACATCATCTTTCCTTCTCCCTGGTGCTGGCCAATCAGGAGCTGTGCAGGGAAATGTATCATCCCACCTCTCTGTCTGATTGGCCAGTGCCAGGGAGAAGGAAAAATAACATTGTAGGCTTCTTCCTCATTGGAGTTTCGCCCAGGGCAGGCCCAGAGCAAGGAAAGGGATTGGTTGATTGCCTTCCTCCTGTTCCAAATGCCAATGGGGCTTCCACGTTCCGTTTTGGAAGCTGACCACTTCCGAAACAAAAAGCCCATCTCTAATATGCAGCATATAATAACGGAAACGAATAACTAATAACGGAAATGAAAAAAGTTCATTTCGTGCCCATCTCTAGTGTCAGTGATTCAGTGGCTCTACTGTAGTCGTATCTTACTCTGCTAAGCAACAGAAGTCAACCACTGAGTTCTTATGTGCTGGAGTCTGATAACACTGACTTTGGCCAATGCAGTTCTAATAAACAAATATTTTCTAGGTGTTAAACATGTGTCTTCTCAAGCAGTTAATTAGGAAACACATACTCTTCTCAAACAGTTATTTGTTAGGTTAGGGAAAGGACATGAAAAGAGACATGAAACTGTAGAATAGAACAGTCAGACCAAGAACTAGCTTCTACTGAAGCCAAGAATAAAGAAAAATATAAAGGCCTAGACAAAGATGGAGACCCATGAATATAAATGTATAGATGCAATCAAGCTTGTCCATGGGGAATAATTGGGACATACTGCTCTAACCTTATTGGAATACAATAATCTTTGTAATGTTTATGTTAGCTCACTCTTTTCTAGATGACATTCTATTCTATGGTGATTTCTTAATTTAAGGCAATTTGCTCCAAAAGTATTGCCATTTACGTTACACCAATATAACAAGGCACATAGATTTCTACTACTATATGATTCCAGCAAAGGGATCTCTTTTTCTTGGCTCCATGATCTGCCTAATGAGAGGGAGCTTCTGATTTAAATAGGCTTTGATATCATGTAGAATGCTGCAGTCAAGAAGGCAATATAGACAGAAGCCAGGATTCTGTATCTTTACTCTATATGGATAAACATCTCTTAGGAAAGCAGCTTATATGTTCGTCTTGCCAAAAGCTTCGAGCAAAAAGAATCACATTGGATTTTTTGTAACTTTTATGGCACATATTTGTTCCACACATGATTAGTTCAGATACACCAGTAATGTTTGTCTTATGAGAAGTACGTTCACCCAAAACCCCAAAACAAGTTTGTTTTCTTTATTCTTGATTTTTAATAGTGCCAGTGAGCAAAACACAAAAATTTTAGTCTACTCTTCTCACCCAAAATATGAGGCCTTAACTATAGATTTACTAGAAGGCGAAGTGTGAAAGTCGAGACCCTGTGGATTCATACCTGTTACCAATTCCATTTTCTTGAGTTGATAAAAATTCAGCTCAGGAAATGGTGGCATGCTGCTGTTGTTCCTTCAAAGGACTTCTAGCTTGTTAGCCTTTCACACTCTTCTTAGGAGGTTCCCACTTTCTGTGTGGTGAGAAAATTTAGTAATTATACTGAATGGGGTTAACAAGATTTTAAAAGATAGCTACTGGATGAATATTTGATGTTTCACACAGTTTAGCTGTGGGAGTGTCTGAAGCCACTATTTACTGTGTGTGTGTGTGTGTGTGTGTGTGTCCAGGTGGTGTGCAGAATAAAATAGATTTAAACTCCAAAAAGATATAGAATTATTGTCCTGCCTTACCCTTATATAGTGGCTGCCAGGAAGTTTATGCATAGTGATACCACACTGTGTGTTGTGTTTATGTGGGCAAAGAAACATGGAAAAAAATGACAGCCTTAATTAAGGTCCAAGGAATGTTAGAATTTTGCGGTATCACTGTACTTGTATCACTAATAAGGATCAGGTGACTTTTTTTGAAACGAACATGGTTTTGCTGTGAATTCCTTTGAGGTTCTTATATTTTAGCCTCTGTAATGTGTAGAATGCAGATGACTAGTCCAATTGTGTACTTTTTGACAATGGCTATGTTACCTTGGTTTTTACTGCTTGGTTTTCTGTGTAGTAGGATATATTTCTGAAGACAATCTCTTAAAGTTCGCCTCTTTTCCTCCAAGATTTTTCTCTCTCCTGCCTTTTCAATACCTTCTAAGGTTAAGAAGGTTCTGGTCTTATTCTTGACAAGAGAACTATTTGACCTTTGTAGACTTTTTTTATGTCCTAAAACAAAACACCACAGTTGTGTGAAAGCAACTGGAACTTAGCTTCCAGAGAGATAAAGCAAGCAGAAGGTTTTAAAATATCGGGATAGGATATCTCCTGCTTGAACTCAGTAACCCTGATGGGGACTCTAATTAATGTTAAAGGTTTCCACGAGGCCTGGTCACAGAACAGATCACTGTCTGGACTTATTATACACTGCCATGCTCCATCCCCTGACCTTGGGGCATGGCTGGACATTGCTCCTTGGGAAAAACGATGAACAAACAATAGGGAAGGCAGATTATTATATGGGGTATGCGTTTGTTATAGAAGCTATGAAAAGACCAGGGGATACTGTGATACCACGTCACACCTACCCTCATTAAGACCCCTTTCTGTAGTCACCTTTCTCCCCCAAACCTGATATGGGACAAAGCAAAGTGTTCTGCTTGTATACCACCCCATACCACTTCAAGTAGTCTCTGGGAAGTTTATAGTTTAATTACAGTATTCAGGCTACACATTGCCCCCCCCCCAGCAAGCTGGGTACTCATTTTACTGACCTTAGAAGGATGGAAGTTTGAGTGAACCTTGAGCTCAGGTAAAGGCAGACACAGGGAGATGGTATGAGTCTTGACAGAGAATGTTTCAGTCCCCAACACGACTCTCATGATACTGTGTATGCTCTGGGGGTGGGGTGCCAGGTGTTAGTACACAAAACACAACAGTTGTGCTTTAGTAAAGTGTTCTGCTTATATACCGCCCCATACCACTACAAGTGGTCTCTGGGCGGTTTACAATTTTAATTACAGTGTGCAGGCTACACATTGTAGGGACATAAATCCTCACGTCACTTGTTGGATCCTTCTTGGCAAAGGAAGAGGAAATGCAACATATTTTTTCTTTTCCAAACTGGTGAAGATGGTAATCTATTTCCTGGTGTCCTCAATAAAGTTGTCACATTAGTGAGAAGGATTAATTTTGTAAAAAGAAAAAGAAAAAAAGTCATTTATTCTGCAAAATTTGTATTTCTCCAGGACAGTCCACAACTCACACAATTGCAAGAATTCTTTAAAGCACTAGACTATTGGTTTGCATCTTTCCTTACAGTAAGGCAGCCCTGTGCTTGCTATGCTTATAGGTGCTTTATTTCTTAAAGGGAGGAGGCATTTCCCCTCAACTTACAGAGGCTGGGCTAGAGGTGAGGAACCTTACAGAACTTTAAAATCCCTCATATGAAATTGCTGATTAAACAAGAACAAAGAATCTAGGAAGTATTCTTTCCACCTCTATTTGTTAGATGATCTGTACATCTGTTCATGGTGTTTGCTCACACTGTCATGGGTCATTGGCTCAGTGGGCTAGAGTGCTGAAATGCCAGCTGCAAAGTCAGCAGTTCAAATTGTGGGTGCTAGGCAGCAGATTGAGCTCCCACTGTTAACCCCAGCTCCTGCCAACCTAGCAGTTCAAAAGCATGTAAATGCAAGTAGATAAACAGGTACCGCCGTAAAAAGCAGGAAGGTAACAGTGTTCCGTGCCCAGAAATAGGTTCAGTCATGCCAACCACATGGCCATGGATTTATACAACATTGGCTCTTTGGCTGAAAAACGGAGATGAGCAATGCCCCTAGAGTCGGACACGACTAGCACGCAAGTGTGGGGAGAACCTTTACCTTTTACCTTACTGTACATCTATTCGCAGTGTTTGCTCACACAGTTGTGGATTATTTAAAGGGGAATAATAACAATTAGAATATTAATTAGCAGAATACCCCTTATGCTACCTTACAAGTGATAGCATTGCTACGTTATTATGAAGCATTGACCCTGGAGAAGTTGCCTGTGAACCTGGCACATTCATCATGGATAAATTTGAATGAATGAATCTTTACTTATGGTTTTTAACCAAATCATAAATTTATTTTCAACATATTGATAATTTTATCTAGGTTTCAGATTTCCAGGTGCCCAGCAAGGCTATGCTGCTTCTGTAGCAGAACATGTTTAATGAAAAACACATTTACTGTAAAGACCATTTGTGATTTAGAATGACATTTGTGCTTTGTTTCAATGCAGAGAAAAATAGGTAGTGTTGGGGTATAATTCTGACAAGCAACAGGCCATGGTGTGGCATTCACTTGTTACATTTCTCATTTGAAAATCTTGTTTTCTCCTTTCCTTTTAGCCCCAGCTGTGTTTTAACTTTTGTCACCACTCATCTCTCGTGAAAGATTTCATCTTTGTGCAACTTACCACCTTTTGAATATAATGTGGCTGAAATCCTGTCCTTTAGGTTTTAACGTTTCAGGTGGAATAGGCCTGCATACACTAGTTATGGCTTCCTATGCTAAGCCATAGAATTTCTCAGACATTGTGTCAAGCTTTCCCAAACCTTGAATTGTAGAAGACACAGACCTGGCATAATGTTGTGATGATAACGTGCTTTGAGTCAGAACATCCCTTGTTTCAATCCTGAACTCACTAAACGATCTTATATATGGCCACAGCTGCTGCTTGCCACCCACAATCTGTAATAGACAACTCTAAAACTGACCTTCCTAATAAGATTGCTACAAGGATTTCAACATGATCTAACATGCAGATTTCCTTCTACACATTAAAAATGGGCTTAAACTAAATGTTCCGAAAACCTGAAAAAATTACATATCTGTTGCTGCTTTTGTCACTGTTCCTTAATCTATCTTTTTGTCAGGGGAGATACTTTTAAAATCTTTTTTGATCTTAATACCTCTTGATATGCACCTTTGTGTGGTTAGTCCAATCATAGTGACTGGACTAATATCTTTAAAAATATAAAGGAGAATTAATTTCATTTTTTTTAAAAAATGCAGAATCTACTTTTTTCTATTCTGGAACAAGGGATTACTGTATATGTACAAGGCATTTTGCATTGACAATCAGAATAAAATACAAGATGCTTCTGCATGAATATTCTCATATACATTTATGCATATGTATACTAAACTAACTGATGTATGTCTTAGGCAACAGAGCACTGAAATTAGTACAAATAATTTGAATTTATCCTGCTGTATTTGAGGAATCAGGTCTTAGAATCATAGAATCATAGAATCATAGAGTTGGAAGAGACCTCAGGAGCCATCTAGTCCAACCCCCTGCCATGCAGGAACCCCCATCACAGTACTCGCGACAGATGGCCATCCAGCCTTTGCTTAAAAACTTCCAAAGATGGAGACTCCACCACCCTCCATGGCAGCATATTCCACTGCTGGAGAGTTCTAACTGTCATGAAATTCTTCCTAATGTTTAAATGGAATCTCTTTTCCTGTAGTTTGAGACTATTGCCCCGCGTCCTGGTATTTGAAGCCATGGAAAATAAACCAGTCCCTTCGTCAATGTGACATCCTTTCAAATATTTAAACATAGCTTACAAAGTCAAGAACTGGGATACAAAAATACTGCTCGTGATAGCACTAGTAGTAGGTCACATAGCAATCCAGGTTACATATGTTGAGAATTAGTGTCTGAAACCCTTTGCAGTCTTCACAAACAGCACAAAGTCCTGGATTGGCGGGGGAGGGGGAACTTGCACTGCCTTCTGGTGATGTGTCATTGACTAAAGGAAGTGCCAGACATGTGATGGATGAAGTTTTAACTGTCTCAGAGCTGGGTGACCCAATCTGCTACCTTAAAAATGCTTACATCCCTTTGAATTGATGAATGAAGCCTCAGCATCTTCATCTATATCCATATACAGTACATGTGAAATGTAGAATAAAGCAAAGCCAAATTAAAAGAAGCATGCCATACCAGAGGATCTCATTTTAAAAACACATCTAGGCCTTAAACATTGCCTCTGTTTAGTGCTGTCATGACAAGAAGCAGTCAGAATATTTCCCTGTGAACTGAAGCAGCAAAATCTGCATGACAGATCCACAGGTTTGATTTTGGTGCCAACAGCTTGGCAAGAAGCTGATATCTTGGCTTGGCAGTTCTTTTCCTTGACAGCAGTAAATCGAGTTATCTCGACTTCCCTGCAGGGAAGACAAGCTCAAGAACTATACAGCCTGGGTCCCGCTGTAGCAGCCAGACACCTCCAGCCAATTAGGATGTAAAGTCATACCAGTTGCTGCTTACCATGCAGCCAGTCCTCATGGGAGGGGAAAAGAGTATAAGGCTGCAGAATAATTCAAGGGAAGATGCTGAAAGAAAGAAACAGGGACCAGATATTTATGGTTTATTTTATTTGTTTTGTTCATGTGCCGCCTTTCTCTCCGTAGAAGGACTCAAGAAGGCTCTCACAATATTAAAAGGGATAGCATTGGAAACATAATAAGTTGAAGATTAAAAATATAAAACTACATGCTCATTAAAATGCAGTTGAATAACTGGAAGCAAATAAACATTTAATGTCAAGCATCATTGTTAAATGCCTGAAGAAGCACACTAGCCTTTAGCTTTCAATAGAAGGATAAAAGACGGGGGTGGGGGGAGCAGCCTGATCCCCCGAGCGCATCCCACAGATATGAAAAGAGAAAGGGTTGGGGGGGGGCAAGGTAATATCTTCCTAGCATGTTTGAATGTACGGCTGCTCCTATCAGCGTCTTACAATTTTCTTTCAGCATACTTACTCACTTTGCTTACTGTTGCATTCATCATACATTTCTATTATTAGCCATGTTAGTCTTTTTAAGATTTTCATGCAAAAATCAAAGAAAAACAAAACAAAACAAAACAAAAGACAAAACATGTAGCACCTGAAAGACTTTCATATTTTAATGTAACATTTCATGGACACATCCACTTCTTCAGACATATAGCAGCAGAATGAGGTGTGCAATATAATTTGAAGTGGACATGTCTATGAAATGTTACATTAAAATATGAAAGTTGGTCTTTAAGGTGCCACATGTTTTGAGTCTAGATGGCCCTTGAGGTCTTTTCCAACTCTATGATTCTATGATTTGTGTCACTCTACAACACACAAGCTCCCATGCCTTCATTCATTGATTTACCATGATTCAGAACATAGATAACATTTCTTGGCAGAAGTTAGTAAACTCATGACAAATTTGAGTCCAATTGTTCTTTTTTATTTCGCCAGAGCTCCTTTTAAACAGCTGAGGCTTAAAAATATTTAAGAGTCATCTTATTCTAGTCTCCATGATTTCTGGAATATATTCCTTTTTAATTTGCTGGTAGATTATTAGGCAGCATCAGTACTTGGAAAGGATACTTTTGGGACTGCCAGAACCCTGCAGCAGGTATGACCAGTTGTTGGTGGACTCTGAAAATTGTAGTCCAGAAATATGACATTTATAAGCTCTGATCAATTCCAGTGGGTAGCTTTCAGAGCAGGCTGGGGTAGCTTCCTATTGATGTAATTTTTATAGATTAAACAACTATTAGAGAAGTGTTACACTGCTATTTCCTGCAACAAATATGTAAACTGCAGATAATATATTAATGTCTCTAAACAGTAATGTATCCATATATGTTGTGTACATTGCCTTGGGTTCATAGAAGGAAATTGGATAGCATGATTAGTATATACTTATAAGCAGTGCTGCTTCATGTAGTGAAATATTTATTTACTTATTTATTTACAGATTTTTTATTAGCAACCCTACTACCAAGTGGTCTCTGGGGGGCATGCAACCATGTATTAAAACTATAAAACAACATGTTAAAAACCATCAAAATAACAAAGTTTAAAACAATGAATATGCACAAATAATAAAATCTTGCTGCTCATGTGTCCAGCTAAAAGAACATTCACTAATTAAAATAGTGGCTAAACAGGAAAGTCTTTGCCTGGCGCCGAAAAGCCAAAAGTGTTGGTGCCAAGCGGATCTCCATAGGGAGGACATTCCAGAATTGGGGGGGCAGTGGCTGAGAAGGCCCTGTTTTGACATGCCATCCCCCTCAACTCTTTAAGGGATGGCACCTTCAGCAGGGCCTCCTGGCCTGATCTTAGGGCATGGGCAGACTCGTATGGAAGAAGGCAGTCCTTTAGATAACCAGGTTCTAAGGCATTTAGGGATTTATATGGAAGCATAAGCACTTTGAACTGGGCCCGGGCAGGAACTTGCAGCCAGCGTAAATTTTTCAGAACGGGTGTAATATGAGTCCTTGTGGTGGCACTATTCACCAGCCATGCAGCCCAGTTCTGTACCAGTTGCAATCGCTGAACCATCTTGAAAGACTGCCCCATGTATAGCTCATTGCAATAGTCCAATCTAGTTGTTACCAGAGCACAAGTGACTATTGCCAGGATCCACTCATCCACGTATATTCTCCACAGCTGTAAGAAGGTACCTCTGGCCACCGAGTCCATCAGGGCTTCCAGGGTAAGACCCAAGCACAGAAGCAAACCCAAGCTGCATTTGATAGCTTGTGCTTTTCCTTACTTCTTACTTTTAGATGTGCCTCAGTTTGTTATAGGTCACCAAAAGGTAAATACAAAGTGATTACTTGAAGCTGTCATTTCTACAGCTCAAGAGAAAAGGTGCTAACTGGTGGATTATGTATTTCTCTGAAATGTGCAGAGATTGGAAGATAAAAGATAGAGAACACTTGTTGGTTACTGTATGCTTAGGAAATACCTGACTTTCCATTTCTGTAACATCTGAGGCAGGTATGTTTTGAAGAAGTTTAGCAGCAGGAACAGGCATTTTAGGTGGGTGAATTTCCCCTGTGAATCTGATGTTATTAAACTGCTCATGTGTTTGTTCATTGTAGCATTTTGAAATCAAATCCGTTCACAATCTTCCACAATGCTCTGTAAATGCTTTTGGATACAGCAATATTGTGATAAAGAATCCATGAGGATTACACTGGCATGGACATGGCTAAATGTATTACTTTCATAAAAGGAATATTGCTTAGTTTTCTCACTTCGCTTCCTTGGTTATTCTCCCTAGCTACTCATTGCTTGATAGGGAGCTAAACTTTTAGTCATCCATCATCAACCTAGTGTCCCAGGAAAATGTGGATTTTAAGAAACTTCAGACTAGAGAAAGAAGGCAATCATTTCTGAAAATAGAGATCTGTTGTTGCAGACTGTATCTGTTTCCATATTAGATGTGTTCATTAGACATATTCCTGTTACTGTACATGAGTGTACTTGATAGATTATCAGCACAATTTTACTAATGGGCTGATACTGTAGATACAGTTGTAGACTTTGTCAATGATTTGGTTGGGACTACTGAGATGTCCCTAAGCACATCCGATCTTGCCTGATTTCGCAAGCTAAGCAGGGTCGGCCCTGGTTAGTACTTGGATGGGAGACCACCAGGGAATACCAGGTGCTGTAGGTGTGTGGAGTAGGAACTGGCAAACCACTCCGGGATTCCTGCCAAGAAAACTCCAGGGCCATGGGGTTACGAAGAGTCAGTCACGACTGTAACCACACACACACACACACACACACACACACACACACACACACACAAAGTGAGAAGTCATATATTTTAGACATAAGTGGTGATGGGGTATTTATATAACCTTCTTCCATTCATATTAATAAGAGTAAGCCTATTTGATTAGGTTGTTGAACAAGCCAAAGGAGAATAGGTATGCTGTGCTGGTACTATGGAACCGATTTTCTATTGTGCTGTCAAATCCAGTCTGATTTATGGTGGCCCTTTTCATGGTTTTCTAGGCAGAAGATAGTAGTATTTTGTCACTGCATCCTTCCAGTGGCATCTTGAGACTGTGCAGCTTGCCCAAGGCTGTACAGGCTGGCTCTTCTGGAATGCTCTTCTGGAATGCACAGTAGAGATTTGAACTGCCAACTTCCGCAGCCGGATACCTAGCTCACTGGGCTATCTAGCCAGCTAAAGAACCAAAGGAAGACAGATTAAATAAATGGAGAATAAAGTGGGTGTGAGATTACTCTTTATGTGTGGGTATTATTACAATCTGTTGTAAGCAGCCTCTTCATAACATCAGTGCAAACAGCAATGAGAACAGTAAATAACGATAGTGAGGTCTTTTCGTAGGGGGGATCAACACTGTTCCCTACCTCAATGTTCTGTTCTATGTTGAAAACAGCATATAGAAATCCAGTGACACAGCAATTGAGAATTATGATAACTAAATGTTGGCACAGTAAGTGCTAATACAAGCATCAACCCCTCCATTATTTGCTGTCCTTGGAATGCCGGCTAGTACCTTGGTCTCAAGTGCCAACTGTCTATGACTAGAACAACCAATGGTGAGTAATAACTGGCATTATAGTTTGTGTTACTGGGTTTTCTTATGTTTTGAAATTGTATTTCTTATGGCCATGCTATTTCCCTCCATCTTGTCAGTTTATATTTTATGAAGCCTTCACCATTTTGCTCATGTCATTGTTTCTGACGCTTATAATTGATTTTCACTGATTTAACCTTGCTTATCATTTCTGGTTCTCTTGGTGGTTGAGTTAGTGAAGAATTTTCAGTATAATCAAAACTATGGGGAGACCACCATCATATACTGTAGAAGGTACATTGTTGAAGACCAACTGAAATATTCTAGTTTGCTTGTCCTCCCAAAGGGCTAGATGCCTGTGGCAAGACCTAGTACCTAATAAACAAACTTTCAGATTTGAAATTTGTAAGTCTCCCTACCTTCTTCTGTTTTCTGCTTTGCTTTTTCTACACTGCTCTAATGTCGAAATTACAGAATTGGATATGTGGGATTCCCCTAGCACTTGCATTTACTGCTTGCATGTGACAAAAACATGTTCTTTTTAAAAAGCCTATTGGAAGCACAAACCTGTGTGTATTTAGTATATTTCTTTGAGTTCAGTGGACTTAACCTGCTGGTTTTTAACCCATGGAAATCATTGAAGGAATCATCCCTGCAAACCCTATCCTTTGCAGTAATTAAGTTAAAATTAGTGGTTTTAACTCTGTATCTGGAAGATATTTGAGACAATCTCTGTACACTGCTGAAGAATATCATGGGTTAGCTTACTGGTAATATAAATCAGTGAAAATCCCATTCAAAGGCATCACATACCAACAAAAGCAGTAGTTCACTAGAGGTTCCCTTCAAACTCTACACCTGAGCTGATTAGATCTGTCTCTGGTAAATAATGTCAGGAATGTTCTATACACCTTTGTAGAAAAATCGGGAGAAAATCAGTAGAAAAGCACATATAAGCAATACAGTATCTACATATGAAACCAGCCTCTATACATCTACTATGTGCATATGGGTTCTCTCACTGTGGCCTATTGGCTAAAGTAACAGACTAGGACTTGGGAGACCAAGGGTTTGAATCGCCAGTCAACCATAGAAACTGACTGTGGAGTGGAACTGGTAAAACCCTCCTTAAATACAGCATGTCACCTTGAAAGCTCTGTTAGAGTTGCTATTAGAGATGGGCATGAAACAAAAAAATGGCATTTCGGTTTTTCGTTTGTCGTTGAGAGGTCTGTTTCGGTTTGTTTCCGTTTGTCGCAAATTTTTTGAAAAATTTCGTTACCGTTTTTCATTTTTCCGTTTGTTGTTTCTACCCGCTTTTTGCGCGATTTTTAAAGCATTTCCGTGTGCAGGCATCCCCCAACGCCCCAGACCAGAGGGAAAACACTAAAAAAAAAAAAACGATGCTGCCAGAGACACAGTATAGACTAGGTATGCAGGGAGGCTGCAAAGGCAGCGCCGGGCATTGCCCAGGGTGCAAGGCAGCCACAGAGTGACTGCACTGTGGGGCAGGGGAGGGTACTCAATGAGAGGTATGCAGCACGCACACAAACAGGGAGGCTGCAGGACTGAAGCTAGAGTCTCAGAGACAGCAATCCTACCCTAACTCCCACCAGAGACTGCAAGGACGACGGGGGCTGCCAGAGCTTTTTATGCCCTCTGTGGCTGCCAAACCTGCCCGCCCAGTCTGCAACCTGGGCATGCTATTGGTTGAACATGATCCCACATCACATGGTTTGCCTCCATTTTGTGGCTGGTGGCGACATCCATTTTAAAGGGAAAAGAAAAATACATCGCGATGGGAGAAGACAAAAACAAACGTTTTAAGGACCCCAACCCCCCTGGTAGGTATTATCAGTCAATATAAATAATTATCGCTGCGTTTTTACGGATGTCCAGGGCATTTTTTAACATTTAAAGCAGCTCATTTCATTGCGTGTCGCCATTAGCGGAAACGAAACATAACGACCACAATTTTCGTGGTTCTGTTAGTTTCATTTCATTTTCATCACAATTTTCGTTTGTTGTTTTGTTACATAACAGAAACAACAAACAGTAACAGAAACGAAAAATGTTCGTTCCGTGCCCATCTCTAGTTGCTATAAGTCTGTTCTGACTCATGAGTAACAATTATATAAAATGAGAGTAAGGCCGCACCTGGAGTATTGTGTACACTTCTGGTCATCGCATCTTAAAAAAGACATAGTAGAACTGGAAAAGGTGCAGAAGAGAGTGACTAAAATGATTACTGGGCTGGGAGACCTCCCTTATGAGGAAAGGCTAAAACATTTGGGACTCTTTAGTCTGAAAAAAAGGCACCTGAGGGGGGATATGATTGAGATGTACAAAATAATGCAGGGCACGAGTAAAGTGGATAGAGAGACGCTCTTTTCCCTCTCACAAAGTACCAAAACTAGGGGACATAACCTCAAACTGAGGGCTGGGAGAGTAAGAACAGACAAAATAATATATTTTTTCACCCAGTGTGTTCTTAGTCTGTGGAAACTCCCTGCCACAGGATGTGGTGATGGCATCTGTCGTGGATGCCTTCAAAAGTGGATTGGACAGATTCCTGGAGGAAAAGTCCATTAGGTTACAAACCATGATGGAGATGTGCAATCTCCAAACTTAAAACCAGGGTACTTCGAGGGCCAGATGCAGGGGAGTGGTATCAGGAGACAGATATCTAGTCTCATGCACTCCCGGATACATTTGGTGGGGCCACTGTGAGATACAGGAAACTGGACTAGATGGGTCTTTGGCCTGGTCCAGTATGGCTCTTCTTATGTTCTGATGTTCTTATGTTCTTATTCTGTGTTAGTTTGTTATAAAAGACAAGAATAGCTTTAGCAAGCAGGCTGCTTGCTCCTTTTCGTACCTGTCAAGAAGTGTTTTTGTATTGTCCCTTGAAGATGTGGAAAAGATAAGGGAATATAAATCCCTGTTTTTTCTTTCAGCTCAACTTCAACTTCCAGGGAAACCTGCTATGTGCTATCCAGACAGGACTTCATATAGGAAGCTGGGTAGCTTTTTCTCTTGGTATCCTAGCAACTTGACCTTGCCTGTAGCAAAGAAAAGGCGCTATCCCCTATGTAATGACCAACTCCCCCTAGTATCTTGGAAGAATGCATTGTTTGTCCCTTTTGAGGAAAAAGGACTAATCAGGTGGTGGCAGGAAATTAGAAAAAGAGCAGAGCAATAAAGTTGCTGCAAACAGATCAGGGGGGTTGAATCTTCAGCTCTGTAAATATTCTCCCTCATTTCTAATCATTGGTGCTACGTGTCAGTATCTCTTATTTCTTTCCTGATTTGACTGACACGGTGTGATATGTCTAATGACAACTGGAACAAATTCCAGTAATGAGGTCACCTTGGGTTTGTATTACTGCCTACTGCTGTTTTCCATAGAAATTATTTGTGAAAACAGACCCCATGCTCTGCATAGCATACTCCACTTTGCCCGAGACTGGCAAGAGAAAGATGTGTTATAACTTGCAAGATGCAGACGACTTGCATTGATCTATTTCTGATTGTTGAGTTGTAAATTGATGCATAATGATAAAACCGCTGCTTCCGTCTCTGGAAAAATAAGGAGGGTGGGGGAAGGGTCAAGGAAGATATTGGAATTTTGACTCAAACGTTTAATTCTTCTCTGTAGAAATGAGAATCATGGCGATATCAGCAAATGGTATGCCATCAGGAAAAATAATAATAAAAATGGAAAGGGTGAGACCAAATTAAGACCCCACTCTGGCTACATCTTGTTCGTTAAGGGTTTCAGAGAATTTGGTAGGAAGTATAATCTGAGGTCAAGATATTGAAAAGCTGTGTTGTTATAGTAAAAATTCACCTAGCAACATGATGGACTATTGAGCAGCTATTAATTAACAGCATTTCTAATCTTTTCTAATGTGAATGTATTGTAAAACCAGAATTTGAGCCAAGTTTAGCAGCTGTTAGTACCCTGAAATGCAATAATTTTCAATTGTAGATGAATTATTTTATGTCATTTAGTGATATCTGTGTCACCCATTCATAATTATTTTCCATCAGAAACATGTCCTTCTAGATGAAATCATTATAAAATATATAGTACATCAAGCTCCTTCATCACAAAGTATTGTGAATTACCAGAGGCAGCGGAAGTGTCCCAGCTCAAATGAGTGTTGGTACATGTTCATACTTATTAGAACAGCAAGACATGCAGAATTTCTGGCAACCAGCCTTGTAACATGCCACTTGTATAGCTAGTTGTCTAATTTTTTTTAAAAAGTGGGTTGTTAATGCAGGTTGCCTGGGTAAAAGTGTTCATAGACCTAGATACAGGAAAACAGCCAACCACGTATATAATCAACCATATATTTTCTTCCCGTCAACTTGTATGGGAGCAGGGGTTGATCTGTAATTAATTTTTCTCAATGGTACAAATGTGGATGCAATTGGAGAATTTGTCTTTTAAAGCCAATCTCTCTCTCTCTCTCTCTCTCTCTCTCTCTCTCACACACACACACACACACACACAGAGAGAGAGAGAAAGAGAGAGAGAGAGGTCAACATTCTAAAATCTGTGACTTTACTATATACAAGTACACTATGTGACTTCCATTATGTTTCCACACCATAACCCATCTTTCTTGGCTTACTTTGCCCTTCAGGTAGGGGGTGGGAATCAGGAAAGATAAGTCCAGATTTAGAAATCTTATGTTTGTTGAAGATTTATTGGATGGTGGGAGAAAGACAAGTTTGTATATTATTTATTTATTATTTATTTTACATAACTTTTTTAGCTGTCCCACTACCAAATGGTCTCTGGGCAGCAAACAAAATATGCTTAGTTATCACTGTATTTTTCATTCATTCATTCATGAAAAGCTTTATTAGCTGCTTTTCTAGAGGAATCCAAAAGACACTGTAATAGAATAGTCACATTTGATGGGGGGGGAGGGAGGGGGCTACAGACTGGAAACAAGTATTCACATTCCACATTATGTTTGTTATGTGACTTATGCAATTCTGATTTGGCATATACGGTATTTCTTTCATGTTGTGTTTAAGACTGTGGCCAACAAGGGGGTTGAGCATGGCTGCTGTACATCTTAAAATTAAAAAACAAAACAAAACAAAAAAACTGAATTTGATATCTTTTAATGTCACTGTTCTTAATTTTTGACACTTGTTTTAATACCATAGAATAGTTAATAGAGCAGTCTTTAGCGTTTCTTGTAGTCTGTTAGTACAGTATCAAATGTTGTAGTAATTAGTACAGAGTTTATACCAGTCAATATATTTATTTCGAACATTTGCATCGTTTCCACACATTGCCAGATCTCTGTTTTATGTTAATGTAGTCTATTAATAACATCATGAGCTCTTTAAGTTCATGGACTATTTGTGGAGATCAACCAATATTCCTGTTTTGTTAACTATGAAATTAAATAAAATTAATATCGTAACCAAATTACACCAGATTGGTATTTTAGTTTGAAATAACTTTGTTAATTTAATTTAGGTTGAAACTTTTCTATAATATGTGTATAAAACACATGAAACAGATTAAATACCATAGGCTAGGAGTCTAGATACTATACTATAGTTCCATAGTCATGTAACACAGTGCCAATAAGCTGGCAGTAATGAGTTCTTGGTAGTAAATGCAAGGTTGTCTCGAAAAACTTAAAGCACTGAGTGATTATTTTCTTTTCCTTTCTATCTGTTCCTTTCTATTCCTCCATGGGATCAATAATTGCCTGCACTATTGGTATTGACAGCATTTATAGTATATATTGTGTCAGATGTTCCACTATTCACTAATCAATGGTGAAAGTCTAAGCTCGTTAGTACACTGATCAGGAATCCAGGGACTGCATGTCATGTCTGAATTTCATATCCTTCAGACCTAAAAAAAGAATGATCAGGCAAGCCTAATTATAAATATGTCATTCACTATTTGCTTTTAAAGAGTCCGCCAAAGGATTCCTAACACAGATCACAAATTAACAAACTGAAATGTACCTCAAGCTGATTGCTGCTGTGTGTATAAGATTGTTTAATCTTCTGACAATCTTTTCAAAATTATTAGTACCGTCAACTGAATAATATGTTTTTGTAATCTTTCACATCCTTCTGATTGCAGACTGGACGCTAAATCCAGTATAAAGACAAAAGAGTGAAAAATCCCCATTGACACTGTTGCACTGAATTGAAATTGCAGAAACAATTATGTGAACAATTGCGCAAGACAATCTCTTGTACAATTGGTTGTACAGCCAGAGGGAACAAAAACGGCATTGGTTCGATACCAACTTTCTAGAGACTCAGAAAATGCCCAAGCGATAATGCAATACCACAACTGGATACACACCTTTATATCTGAAGAAGCTGTAACATTTTGCTATTTAAAATCAATTAAGTTTGGCCACCATTAATATAAGCAGCAGAGAAACCTACTACAGTAAACTAGTCACAAATTAATAGCATAATCTAGTGCGCATCTGCTGAGAAATAATTTGACCTGATTTCAACGGGACTTTCTGCCAAGTAGGCCTTGAAGCATCATCACACTCAATGGGAGTGTGCAGTAGCGCAGTGGTTAAATGTCTGTATTGCAGGTAAAACTGTGCTCACAGCCTGGGGTTCAATCCCAGGTGGCAGGCTCAAGGTTCACTCAGCCTTCCATCCTTTCGAGGTCAATAAAATGAGTACCCAGCTTGCTGGGGGAGGGGTTAATGCGTAGCCTGCATACTGTAATTAAAACTGTAAACTGCCCAGAGACTACTTGAAATGGTATGGGGCGGTATATAAGCAGAACACTTTGCTTTTGCTTTATTTTTTAATCCCTTCACTGAAACCAGTATGAGTTAGAAATGTGTAACATTGGTTGGATTTTAATTTTTGATATCATTATCTCCTGTGAAGAACATGTTTTAAAATTGCTTTCAAGGCAAATTTTCTTGTACTTTTTGAGATGCATTCTCTTGTAGGTGTTCTGGCCCTTCTGTCCAGTCAAATCAGGCAATTTAAATATATTTGATTAGTGATTCTGAAACAGCCCAATTATTAGCATCTCTAAATCAAGAGTACAAAGATTTACTTATTGTTCCTAACTTGGTTGGAAAAATAGGTCCCAAGATGCCAGTTCTACTCCATTTAGAATTATAAGAATTTTACAATGTATTTCAGTAATGATAAATCCATTTGAATTCAGTGGAACTTACTTTTGAGTAGACATACATAGAATTGAGCATAGAATGTGAGCTGGTTTTTAAACAAATGTTAAACTGTATTTTTAAATATTGCAGTTAATTTTTTCTAAGATAAAATTTTAAGAAATGCTGCCTATCCCATGCAGTTAGCCTTTCAAGACAGTAAGGGTCCTAGGATATGTACAGTATGTGTTCGTGTCTGGAGAAAGTGTATAGATTTTTAAAGATATTTGGAACTGAAGTTAGCATAAACAAAAATTTTCACGTTGCCGATTATACATTAAAGGAGTTATATAAAATATTAACTCATCTGGAACTCCATTTTGTCAGCCAAAGAAGCTTCTGTACATACTGGTACGGTAGCTCATTTTTCTTTGCGGTAATACAAATATTTACTTGGCAGTTTGTGCTCCTTAGGGAGAAGGCCTATTCATTGATTTTTCTAGCTGACAATTCATTCAATAAGCAAAAGTGACAGACAGACTGCACGACAGAGAGAGAGAGAGAGAGAGAGAGAGAGAGAGAGAGACTTTCCCCTCCTATAATTGCTGTTTGTGCAAGAGGGGCTTTAAAAATGTCTTTATGAATCCAGAGGTTTGCATCTTCTCCTTCCCTGTCATTTGGGGCTATGTACAAAAGAAACATGCAGAGTGAGAAAAAGATATGGGGGCAAATTGGTGGTAGTGGGGGAGATCTGGATGTTGGTAAATAAATTTCTTTGCATTATGGAGTACACTGTAGGAACAAAAGAGACTAATTCTGATTGCTACACTTGATGGTGTAGTAAGCAAAATCCTAGCACAAAGGAATGGGTGTATTTATTTATTTTAATTTATACTGTATTTATTTTATACTTCTATGCCATTTTCATTTTATGGAAGATGTTTATGAATGTAATCTTGTTCACTGGCAGCTAAAGAATGTCCTTTCTGGGCTCCCATAATTGCTTGTTTTTCAACAATTCAACGGTGGAAAGTAAAATATAGTTTTAATCCATCCTCCTCAATATGAAATGCTTGCATTGCAAGCTAAAAGCAGCCATCACCTCAAATCTAATTTGTCTGCCAAACAGCAGAGGTGGGTAAATGTTACTTTGTCTAGTCCAATTACAAAGCCCCTAGTGTCTTAGGAAGTCCTTTTAAACAACAGCAATGTAGGCTAGGCTTAATTAAGTATGATAATTCATTGATTATATATGAAAAAGTAAAGCAAGATAATTCCAAATAAATGACAAGACGTGCCTGAAGCAGCTAAATAGGAAAGGTAAATGAAATCTCATTAATAACAACAAAAAATTATAATTATCTACTTCTTCAAGCCTCCTGCATCAGGAAATTAATATAATAACTTAGATGGACTTGAAACAAAAATGATTTTAATCCTCTTCATGTCTCTGTTTTATATTGTATAAACCTTATTGACGTTATTGGAGGGAGAATTTAGGATTTGTTGCAGCTCTAGGCCCTAGCACAGGGGATGCTGCACAGGCTTACTTCCTTGATGTATTATTGGATCCCCTCAGCAAATTCTCATTCTACCTGTTTGATCACTCTCCACTGGGAGCCATGGAAAATCTGGCTTTGGTTGGCACACTGCAACCTACTGTGCCAGTGTATACCATACTTGTGGGAAAGAATCAAACAATTTCTGGGTCACTGGGTTTATACATTTATGTACAGGCACAACTTTCCATATCCATTGCTGCACAATTATAGTTTTGCATAATGTTATTTGGAATATTCTGTGCAGTGACTGTAAGATGGTGGAGTTCTTTGGCAATTATTCTCCCCCACCCTTCCCTGAACACATTTATTTATTTATTTATTTATTTATTTATTTATTTATTTATTTATTTATTTATTTGTTTGTTTGTTTACAAAAATTAGCTGCCCCACTACCAAGTGGGGCAGCTAATTTTTGGGTGGCATACAACAATGTATTAAAACTATAAAACAACATAATTATTAAAACTATAAAATACAATACAATTTAAAACAATCAATCTACAATACAAATTATAAAATCCTGCTGCTCATGAGACCAGCTAAAAATGCTATCTAATTAAAATGCTGGCAAAACAGGTCTTTGCCTGGCGCCGAAAAGCCAAAAGTGTCGGCGCCAGGCAGATCTCTGAAGGGAGGGTGTTCCAAAGTTGGGGGGCAACTGCCAATAAGGCCCTGTTTCAACATGCCACCCCCCTCATCTCTTTGAGGGATGGCACCTTCAGCAGGGCCTCCTGGCCTGGTCTTAGGGTGTTGGCAGACTCATATATATAACATGTCTTTATCTCTATCCATCCCTATCTAACTGAGGGCCAGGAACTAGTTTCATCATCTTCTGGAATTCTGTCCTGCTCCTTTTCAGGCATTGACTAGTTAATTTCCTAGTAAGAAAAAAAAAACCCTTTCAATATGGGGAACTGGTTTTGATGGCATGAGGAGAGAAGTCAGAAGTCTTGTAGAGAAATGGATTTGAGTACCACCCTCACATGCAGTTTGGATTAGCTGTTCTTCTGATGAGGAGTGAAACATGACCTGTAATATGGAAAAATGTACTACAAGTATATGAATTAGAGGCTGCTTTACCTTCATTAGAACATTAGAACATTTAGAAATCCAGAGATTTAGATCCATAAAACCTCAAATCTGATTCTTTCAAATGGAGAGCAGCCTTATCAATACAGGAATTATAATCTATCATCTTCAGACAGAACTAGCAAACATGATTTACCCCTCCCGAGCTTCACTTCTTTGGAATAACCCAAATTGCCTTTTTGGAGTGTTTTTATGTTACATTGTGCGTGCCAGATGAAGAAATCATCCAGTGACTAAGAATTTTTATAGACTCGTTTGCTGACAGTCAATTTCCATGTGCTGCTTGGTCAACTGGACGTGAGATTTGTGAAGGGTAGAAGGGTAGATCAAAGATTTCCTGAGCTGAAGAAATGAAACTGCATGATTAATCGCTGAGGTCAGTCAAGGCCCAGTGCCTCCACACGCTCTTAAATCGATCCTAACCACCTGTAAGTAGATCTGTAAACCTTTTCCTTTGAAGTCTATTGCCATGGGGAATGGGCCTGTGTGTGCAAGTGTGATTTTGTGTGTGTGTGGCTTCTCTCCCAGTTTACTGCAGAAGAGATCTCCATGAATACTGAACTGGAAAGCTGAAAATTGGAATTGTATGGTTCATAGCACTTCACATTAGCAGGACTAAAACGCTTCTCTCTACTTGTATAGTCTTCTAATTTCCCTTCTGCCAGAGCATCACTTGGCCTTTAGTTAAACTGAATGCTTTTTAGTCTGCTGGAAATAAAGTATCAAATTAAGTTCAAATAGTTGCCTTTTTATCCTGGCCATAACAGCAGGCTTTCCTTCACTTTACTTGACATAGATTAAAATATAAAGCCATAATAGTGCTTTTCATTGTCACTTAGTCTTGACATTTCCTGGGTCACCTGATTGGTCAGGTGATGAAAAAAGATGAAGATGTGGGCTTCAGGCATTACATGGATTCAGGATGTCTCTTTGGTATCAAGGCACTAGCAGGCTTGTTTATTAAGCCAGATGGATAATCATATTAGTCTTTAGTAGCTGGAACAACTAGTGTAAGTGTCTGCACTTGTCCCTCAGTCTGGTGTAGTTTGATCATGGAAACATAGCACAGTGGACCCTTGTATAACAAACAGTTTGTATAACATAAAATCTGTACAACATAAAAATTTCCGGAGATAGGGGAAATTTGCTTAACATAATCGCCTATGGGAGAATCCGTACAACATAAAAATGAGATTACTCCGTTTTCAATGCATTCCTATGGGAATTTGTATAAAGGAAAACTTGCTTAGCATAATTTCATTTGGAACGAATTAATTCCTTTATACAAGGTACCACTGTAATCTGCTGTAGTTCATTCAGGTTGTTTGTATTTGGCATTTATTTTTATCTCTTTTTTTTGGTCCCCAGAGAAGTGATCTAGCACTAAGCTAGCATATTAATTTAGTGATAGGCTGATCTAATGCTAAACTAAACAAGTTCTTTATAATAATAAAAATAATAATAAATACTTGGGGCAACTGGAGAGGGATACTGCAGGTATGAGTATTCCCACTGTCCAAAAGTCATACCCAAGTTAGTACATCATCAAAAACACCAATATCAAAAGTCACGCAGACATACACGACCTTTTGATGAATCAAGTGGTTACATAGGGGAAAGTATATTTAAATTATTCTGGCTTTAAAAGGTAAAAGCCCCAATACCAGAAAAGAAATCTCCAGGAGCAAAAAGGGCCAGACTGGTTTGGGTTGACTTTTGTGTCATATGATCAGTTAAAAAAAATCAAAATCTTTCATATTATATCCATAACAAGTCCTGTAGGATTTGACAGTGTACTCCTAACCAAACTTTCATGAAAGTAATGGTAAAGTGTAGAAAAAGCTGGCATCATGCAATGTAGCCTACAGCTACAATGTGGTTCATTAAAAGTGTATACCAGCCATTCCACTGCTAGGACTTAGATTCAGTTCCAAACAGGCTATAAAATGATACACAGGAGGAAAGATACGTGTTTAGAGAAAACCCAGCATATATCCAGAGAGGTAACATTTCTTTACCTGTGTAATAGGCAGAGTCCTCCATTCACACAGAATTGCAACAAGGCCATATATGCCTAGGACAGATCTCATTACCAATATCACTATGATTCTTGAGTTCCCTATCTAGTGGCGAGGTAGAGTTAAAGGGATAGATTCATTCAGTTAAAGCAGTGGTTCCCAACCTGGGAGTCTGGACCCTTTGGGAGTCGAACGGCCATTTCACAGGGGGTGCCACGAGCCAGTGGAGAAAAAGGCACAAACGGCTGGGGTATGGAGGGGGAGAGGAAGGTGGGGGAGGAGTGAGTTACAAATTGATAGGTTGGAGGGGATGTCAGTCAATGGCACCGGAGGCTGTGATTGGCTGTGGGTTCCTGTAGCAGGAAGTTCTCTATGGCATCTGTGGCATAGTGGCGTGCCAAAGGGGGCTTGTGGCCTCTTCCAAGCAGAGCAAGGGTTCACCACTACATGACAAACTGTATTAAAGGGTTTCGGCATTAGGAAGGTTGAGAACCACCGAGTTAAAGGGATATAGTAGGCCAGGCATGTCCAAACTTTGGCCCTCCAGATGTTTTGGGCCACAACTCCCACAGTCCTTTGTCATTGGCAATCTAAGCTTAGAATTCTGGGAGTTGTGGTCCAAAACATCAGGAGGGCCAAAGTTTGAACATGCCTGTAGTAGGCAGTGCACAGATATATTCTAAAGGCAAACAAAACAAAAAAAACAAAAAAACAACAACAACTGATTTTAGCGGCTGTAATAGACACATGGAATTCAAACAGATTCACTGACTTTCTCCTAACTCTTTTATATTTCCTGCTGCTTCTTTCCTCTTTCCTGTTACCTGTTACCTATTGTGCTAAAGAGTTGCCAATTATTAGCAAATCAGGCTGAGAGAGGTCTCCCACCACCACAATTAGGAAGTAAAATACATTCTAAAATACAAGCTGCTCCGGAGAACTGGACATCAAAATAATTTCAATGCACTTTAACTCCCTGAAGGTACTTCATTCTAGCACTTCCAATGAATTCAATCTAAATGCTTGCCACATTTAATGCAATAATATCAACTGGACCGTAGGCAAACATATCTCATGGAGAAGCAGAGATCAAAGCTGATCTGGCTAAGGCAGAAAGACAGTTTGGCAGACTGCAGAATTTTTTCTGGCTCTAGCTAGGGGGACCATATCTGTTGGAGCATTTGCAGCCTGGGGGGGTGGGGGAGGCAACTGCATATATTTGGTAGAAAGTATTGTGGCTTTTAATACATGATCTAATCAGTTTTGAAGCACAGATGTGGATCTTGTGACAAGGCAGGACATTTTCTACAGTCCTTGAAACATTGTTTAAGCAATAAACCACCAGTCATTTGTGCACCATTGATCGTAATGTGAAAAACTAATAAGTGAATAACAAAACTGATTTACCACATGCTTTTAGGAGCTTGTCAGGAAATCAAATCAGCGGTTTACCTGCTATTTTATTTTAAGACCATGAGCCAGCATGGATATCAGCAAGCTTGGAAGGGATGAAACTGTATAATATAGGGTGCATTGCGCAACACTCGCTGAGAATAACAAGCTGCCTTGTTATTCTCTACAGCCTCTCTGTATTGTGCAGTTGTACTCAATCTTAAAATAATCCTGCTATGTCATACTTCCTCCTTACATCCCATCATGGACTACTAGTTGTGGGAAGGGTAGAAATGTGAAGAAACCTTAAAATTCTCAATAGATTAAAATATAAAAGTTAGTCTTTAAGATACCACATGTCTTTTGTTTTGTTTTGTTTTGTTTTATCTTTGCCTGAAATGGAGAATAAAGGGGTTTCTTCCACCTTCACAGCAGTTTTCACCCCAATTGTGTTTACAGCACTTTGCATAAAATGTGGCAAGTGCCTTTTCTGTAAGTACACTCATGCTACTGCATTTTTTACTTCGTGCATTTTCTAATAATGCAGATTTTCAGAGAAGTGTGCACAAATCAATCCAGCAAAAGCAAAGCATGCCACATGCATACTACCCAAGAGCACCCCAAACCACACTTTTTGTGTGGTTTATAATTTAATTCTGCACGTTACATATTGCCTCCCCCTGCCCCCCGCCTCCCGCCCCTGTATGAGCTGGGTGTTCATTCTACAACCTTGGAAGGATAGTAGGCTGAGTCAACTTTGAGCCAGTTACCTGGGGTTGAATCCCAGGTCATGAGCCCAGTTTTGGCTGCAGTGCAGCAGTTTAACCCCTGTGCCACAAGCTCAAATGCACAACATCTCTATGAGGCTGAGGGAGGAAACCATCATCATTTTACAGTAAGGATAAGGAATAGAACAGAATTAGCATCCCTAGTTTCATCCCGAGAGTGAAAAGTTATCTCTTTCAAGCTTCACTTTCACCTCAGGATACGAAAACATGCATTTCCTGCCTCAGGGTCAGGATACAAGACACCACCAATAAGATTCTTTTCAAAGAGCACATTGTTTCTTGTGCCATTTCCCCTCATGGCGATTATTGACTAGATCGATGTAGCATAAAGAAGAATCTATGCACGTTCTCCAAATATTCCCTTTTAAGGCTATAGACAAGGAATCAATATATAGTAGAGCGGTACCTTGTATAAAGGAATTAATTCACTCCAAATGAAATTCTGTTAAGCAAAATTTCCTTTGTGCAAATTTCCCATAGGAATGCATTGAAAACAGATTAATCACTAATTGCGACCATTTTTCTGTTGTATGGATTTGCCCCATAGGCGAATCTGTTAAGGGATGTTCCCCTATCTTCGGAAACTTTTTTCCTTTACGCAGATTTTCTGTTAAACAAACCACTTGATATTGGGGGGGGGGGTGTCCACTGTATATTGGAAATGAGCAATGACCCAACAGACTTTGTCTTCAAGCAGCAGTGATAAGCTATTCATATAGTTTATATTCACATAAAACGGCATCACATGTATGATCTTTTTGTTGTTGTTCATTGCCGAAGCACCATAGCGCAGTTAATAAATGTATCAGATAATTTTTGCTCAGTAATGGGGAAGATTAAGAGCACTGGAGAATGCTAGCATCAGGTTTTCCATGGTATGTGTTCAAGTACACTGGTGTGTTGTTGTGAAGCTGCTTGTTTTTCTCCTGTTGCTCATTTTTGTTCTGATGAACCTAATACAGAGCATAATAAGTGCATTCCAAGTAACTAGTTCTCCCTGTGATTAAAGGCTAGAATTTCTGAGGGTTTTCCCCATGTAAAGAGGCAGGTAGTTCTTTCTACATTATAGTCCTGGCATTACCTGCTGTTCCTTCAAAAATAATGGATATTCTGAAGAAGAAGAAAATCCTTGATTTTAATCTGAAATAGATGGGATGATAGTTGAAGACTAGATGTACATTTGGTGTAATGCTGTGAGTCTTTCACAATTAGCTGTTACCTTTTTCAGTACGTCATTGGGTGCAATGTCTGCTAGAGAATTGATTTTATCATTAGGGATTGGCTTCAGACATCCAATAATGATTCTACAGCTTTCATCAAGTGTTAAATCTACCAGCTTTGCATGGTCAGAATTATACTACATGGCTGTTTAGTACCATATGCAATGTGCTCCCTTTAATGCTACTGCTAAGACAGTAAGAGGAAAACAAGTGGTAATTTTTGCCTGTTGAAAATAGCAGCCAGCTTTTGTCTAGAATGGAAAATTAGTGATAAATTAGATCAAGGATTTGTCTGGCTGGAAACTCTAGATTCAAATTACACCATTAGATGAACTGCGTAGGTGGGTGTGCATGATGTATTTAATTTATTTTATTTTAGAGTATTTTTTTTACCCCGCCTTTCTCCTTGGAAAAAGGACAAAAGGCGGCTTACAGTAATGAGGGATAATATACAGTCCAGTACAATTAAGCCATGTTCAGGTATTGAGAACAGGGAATTGAGGGACATCTTACAGCATTAATAGGCAATGTTACATTAAAGCTACAAGAGAACGCACCCAATTAAAAAGAGAGTAAAATTCCATGTAAAGGTTATGAGTGATGGAAACTAACATTGAAATCATAGAGTCAATGTAAACCTGTAAGGTTATAAATAGTTATAAACACAAAGTCTATGTGATCCTGTAGATTCATTTAAAAGACACATAATAGGTATGTCATAATAGGTATGTACGTCCCTTTGTTTGAAGAGCTGGGGTGTGAAACCCCGTACTTGACTTCAGATGCTGCTTTAACAACAGCCCTGATGCTTCCTGCCTCATTGAAGACAGACATGTCTGGCGAAAATCATTTTGCCAAGAACTTGGCATCTAAGATTCATCTCTTGGCAAACCACATGTTTTGCCATGTTTGGACTGTTGACCCTTTCTTTGAAGAAGTGGAAATTGTTCACGAATGCTTGCAATGATTTTTTTTTTTTTGGTTATCTTATTTGTGGCCCATAAAGGTGTCACCTATAACCTAGTTTTGAATTGATATTCCTGCTTGCATTGTATATACTGCTATATCTCATTGTTGGTTCACTACCTGTAAAATAGGATCAATAACAGGTTAACATGTAGAAATTTGTAAGATTCTAGATGGGTGTAAAAGATAGCAATATTGTCCAGCACTGGGGAAACAGCATTTAATATACATTACCATTGTCTTAAGCAAGCTGTTGTGATATGGTTTGGTGTGATATGGTATGGCAAGGCATGACTGTTTCAGATTAGATGTCCTGATAAGATGAACACTCTGATCAATCTCAGTTTTCTGTGTCCAGCACATGCATGGATATTTCAGGATATAGATGATACGTTGAAGATGAGTTATTCTGCCAGGAAGAATGTGCACCTTGGCAGTCTCCTTGATGTCCATAGAAAAGTCAAAACAGCTGGCTATGACAGTTACTTCACGTCCACTCTTGTCCCGGGAGGAAATTCATTGCGTGTTGATGTCAGTCGTGGTCATGTGGTCTTTTTGTGGTTCTGTCCCTGTTCCCGTGTACGCACGGGTGTGATTGATGATACTGGCATGACTGTTTCTGCACATCCTCGTTCCGTAATGAGATGTGAAATTCCATGCCTTTGTTCTCCAGTTTTTTTCCATGTTTCGATTCTCTAAAGCCTTGCCTTCAATGCGTTACGGAGCTAAATTTGAGGCATTTGTCTTTTAATCTCTCTGCACTGTGTTGCTGACTCCATAGGGAATGTACTGGCGAATGGCACTTTGCACTCCTGCCACTAGATGGAGAATGGCACATTGCATGATGAGCTTTACCTCACGGGCACTCGTATTGGATTGGGGGTAATCTCCCACCCTGCTTAGATTGAAGTTCAGGGGGCGTGGTCGGGACAAACTCTCCTCTTCCTGCAATGGACGTGTGGTTAGATTTCTTCATACTGGTCCCCAGCAGGACTGCGAACAGTGATGAGATGGATGTGAAGTATCAGCCTATGTTCATACTAGCAATAGGATCCGAAAGCAAAGGGGTCAAAGGTGAGTTTGAGCCGCACTGAGATTGCTTGGTCCCAGTCCCCTTCATTTTCACAAAAGGAACTCAGGGGAAGCTCCTCAACTATGCTGGTTTAATAAACCAATATACCAATAATAAACCAAATAATAATAAATTGCATCACTGGTTTAATAAGGGAATCCATTAGTGGTTGCCTGTAACAAATGCAATACTTGTGATATCCTATTCATAACATTGAGATGTAAACAAGCAGAGGTTTAAAGCATGATATATCCCGTATATGCTTGAGTTGCCATTCATTTCACTATTTTTCCTAATCATTTGTAGCATAGACCCAATAAAGTAGAAATAATAGGGCAAGTTAATACTGAATGCTATTGATTTGGTGGGTTTCTTCTAAACAATATTTTAAGAATTACTGTGTGTGCACGCGCATGCACACACATACATATCTTCTGCAATTTCAAACTGTGTGAATCATTTTATGTTCCTCCTTAATATGATTTTGTATAGCAATCCACATGAAATGGCTAATCGCAAGTGAATATATATCTTTCTGCCTCAAACAAATTATTCATAGATAATTCTACGTAAGCTGAGCAATTTCTTTCTCATATATTCTTCCTGTACAAAATAAAATGCAAATCCATAAAGGGAAATTTGCTCCTGGCTTTTATTCTGTGAGCAATATGTATAAACATATAACCATCCTTTATGGTATCTGAGGAAACACTCTCAAAGGCTATCAGCAGGCACGGTAAAATACTAAGAAGGATATGATACCTGGTAAATGGGATACTGTCTTTTATACTCATACATGCACAACAGTAATAGAAATAAGTTATGAAATATAAGCAGTTGAGAGTCTTTGGAACTGTTCTCTCAGCTCCATCCTTATGTTCAGCAACTTAATAATTTAGGCATTTTTCATTGTGTTGTCGTTTTAAATTTTGGTGGATGGATGGGTTCGAATCATTGAGTCCATATCTTTTTCTTGGAGGTGAAGATAGTAGTTTAAATGTGATATGTAGGAAGCACTTTGGAATTGCTGGTCATATGTAAATAACACACCATCTACCTATGGGTAGTGGGCAGCATATAAGTTGGAAAAAAAATTAAAAAATATCACATTTCCAGGTAAGATTCACTGAAATAAGTTTTTAAAAATCATTAATTTCATCCTAACACATCTCCATCATGGTTTGTAACCTATGATGGACTTTTCCTCCAGGAATCTGTCCAATCGCCTTTTGAAGGCATGCAGGCCAGATGCCATCACCACATCCTGTGGCAGGGAGTTCCACAAACTAACAACACGATGTCTATGGGTATTTTAGAAAGGACCCTTACAGACACATTATGCCAGAAGCTGGAAGTATTCAAAATGTGGATGTACAGATGGATTCTGAAGATACCTTGGACAGCCACAGTCACTAATGTGGCTGTATCACAGCCCATGAATTTAAAAAAACAAACTAGAAATACTCAATACCATAAAAAGAAGAAAACTGCAATATTTCAGACACATAATGCCCACTGAGAAATACCATTTGCTGCATTTTATCCTTCAAGGAAAAATAGATGGGAAGCGTGTCCAGGGACGTAGAAGAACATTCTGGCTTAAGAACTTAAGCCAATGGTCCACATTGAGCACAGCTGCTCTATTTAGAATAGCTTTAGACAAACCAGTTTAGGCTACTGATCACCAATGTTCTATGAGAACATGGTACTTGAAGAAGAAGATTACTACTAGAAACATGTACGTTAAACATAGGCAGCTATTACTATGTTTAAACTTTTCTTCCTGTAGCAGCAATAAAAATTCACCACTTCCTACCTGCGGTGACTTAGGTGAGCCCACCTGTTTAAGAGGATATGCTGGCCAGCCTACATTTCACATGTTATCATTAGGAGGGTAAGTTGGTAACATCAGGAAATGAGGTGAATCTTTGGACTCATCTGTATGGGCACATGGAAGACACTGAACATAGTACTTGATCATTATATTGGATTCCTCTTCTATCACATGCTGAATCGTGTTACAGTAGTAGAGCAAGATACCTCGTATAGGAAACGAAGATAACAGGAGAAGATGCATGAGCCCAAACCTTTCTCTCATGCTGTTTTGGCTCTGGCTCCATTTTTATTTATTTTCAGTTTCTTTAAAGATGTTCATGCAAGGTTACCAAATAAATCACTTCTTTAACATAATAATAATAATCACAATAAAACAAGCAATAATCAGGCCAGCTATCAATCTGGCATTGTAGAGTCTATCTGTCCGTCCCAGGTATTGATATTGCCAATCCTACCCCATCTGTAATTCATATCACATAGTATTGCCAGACAGAGAATTACTGGATTCCTGGCATTCAAACAAGAAGAGGCATTATTTGCAAAATTAAATCAGATGGAAAGAACGGGCATAAAAACAATTGCCTCATTAGAATTCAGTTTGTTTATATAACAACAAACCTATGGAAAGGACTTTTTAGTTGGATAGTTTATATCAGAGAGTGATCTACATAGCTCCCTGGGCTGTCCTTGTTATTAAAGAAGAGTCTAGGTAGCTAGAGGCAGAGCTCTGATAGAGTCTGAACTTGCACTGCTGCTGCATGAGTGAAATAAAGATTGCAACATCCATTTCATGGACTTTTGCTGCTCAGCAGGGGCAAGGGGCAATGAGAGGCAGGAGAATCTAGTGGCAACTATAAGAAGAAAGTGATCAACAGAGTAAAATCTGGGATCCCATTAACGTCAGTGAAAGTGGTAACTTGTAATGTCAGCCCTCAGGACAAGAAACACAAAATGTGCTCCAAAATCAATTTTTGTTATTCAGGATATGAAAATTATACAGGAAATAATTGCAATACTAAAACACCTTGCCAGCATCTCCCATCCTCTGAAGAATATCAACAGCACTGCTGGAACAATGGAAGAAAAATGACAGTGTGAAAACAAGAGACCACACGAGCGACTGAGAAGGTTTTTTGTCTTGTTCAGCTCAGAGGCCAGATTTTTTCAAGCTCTGTGTAGATCTACCCTCCAACAAGGGAGGACTGGTCTACCCATAGTTTGGATACGCCATCCCTCCATCTGGATTTCCCAGCTTTCTTCTTTTCCCTATTTGCTAGAGCAGTGGTTCCCAACCTTCCTAATGCCACAACCTTTTAATACAGTTCCTCATGTAATGGTGACCCCTTGCCCTGCTTGGAAGAGGCCACAAGCCTCCTTTGGCAGGCCACTATGTCGCAGGTGCCATAGACAACTTCCCTCCACAGGCACCCTCAGCCAATTGCAGCCTCTGGTGCCATTGACTGACATCCCCTCCAACCTATCAAGCTGTAACTCACTCTTTCCCCCCTTCCTCCCCCTTCCTCCAGACCCAAGCCATTTGTGCCTTTTTCTTCACTGGCTCGTGGCGACCCCTGTGAAATGGTCGTTCGACCCCCAAAGGGGTCCTGACCCCCCAGGTTGGGAACCACTGTGCTAGAGGCCTGGTCTACCAAGTATTGTATAGCTTTGCCCTTCGGAGTCTACCCCCGGTACGCTTCCAAAACCCAGCATCTGTTGAAATGTAAAAACTGACTGAAACAAAATATTCATCCACCTTAGAGTTGTGTGATTTAAAATTGTGTGATTGTTGGTTAATTTAAAAAAATCCAGTCCTTATCTATCATTACCATTAATTCCATTAATACCATCAAGGGCTTGATCCATTTTTGTGTCCAGTGTTGTTGCTGCTCATTCAGGCTTCAACAATTCCACTATCCCTGTTTGACCTATGATATTTTTACTGCCAGGAAAGTACTCAGGTGTTTGGCAATTTTCTGACTCAGATGCCAAAATAACAGATTTTGCCTTGTGTCATATATACCTTGAACCCAGTGTGGAGTATTGCATAGAGTACTAAGATTTAGGAGGAAAGCACTCAGGAGACCTGAGTTTGATTCCCCAACTCTGTCATGGAAACTTACTGTGGGGTTGTGT
>JAHTLZ010003542.1:75363415-75385749 GCA_023846285.1 Phrynocephalus versicolor
TGTGTGTGTGTGTGTGTGTGTGTGTGTGTCTGTGTGTCTGTGTGTGTCTGTGTCTGTGTCTGTGTCTGTGTGTGCCTGTGTGTGTGGTGTCATTAGAGTTGTGACCAACTCTTTGTGACTCCATGTCCATGGAGTTTTCTTGGCAGGAATACTGGGGTGGTTTGCCAGTTCCTACTCCAGGTGCCTACAGCACCTTGGAGGTCTCCCATCCAAATACTAACCAGAGCCGACCCTGCTTAGCTTGCAAAATCAGGCACAATGGGATGTGCTTAGGGCATCCGGACACTGCAGCTATAACTGTGCTCAAGACCTAGGTTCAATCCCAGGTAGCCGGCTCATGGTTGACTCAGCCTACTCATTTGAGGTTCGTCATAAGAGTACCCAGCTTGCTGGAGGGGTGGTGGTGGCACTATGTAGCCTACATAAGTAAATTGTAAACTGCCCAGAGAGTGCTTTAAGCACTATGGGATGGTGCATAAGCAGAGCACAGTGCTTTGCTTTTGAGTCACTATTAGGCAGTTCTGACTTGAGAGCGCACAACCAATGGGCAATATGCATTGGAGAAATCCTGTTTGGGGCAGCCTTCTGACTTGCACATCATCATCATCATGTTCCTTAATTTGTTTAGATTATTTATACCTATATTTATGCTCCCCTCAAGGGAACCCAAAGCAATAAACTATAATTCCATGTGGGACATATAAGGGTTCCTTAAGAAATGCTGTGATTTGTTTTAAAGGAAGGCCTTCCTTTAATGAAAAACAAACTAGAAACCCATTGCTGTAGTACAGGCATGCCCAAACTTCGGCCCTCCAGATGTTTTGGACCACAACTCCCACAGTCCTTTGCCATTGGCAACCTAAACTTAGAATTCTGGGAGTTGTGGTCCAAAACATCAGGAGAGCTGAAGTTTGGACGTGCCTGCTGCAGTACATACAACTGGACTGGTGCAAGTGTTTCTTGAAGGCTTAATGGTCCTTTTGTTACTGGAAACACTATGGAAAATTCCTATCCACACCACCCCCCTCCAACTCCAAATGTTATATTTTTCAATCTGAAATATCCAGGCCTTTGAATGAGGACAATTGAATCAAGAGATGCACATAGAGTTGATGCAGACACTATTATTTCAGCAGGGATAGCTTGTGAGTCTAATTTTATTAAGAACACTAAACTGTAATTAATGAACCGAACCATTAATGATGCCATTGAATTCAATCGGACATTTAGAATACATTATACTTGTGATACTGTTCTCCCATGTAGTGCTTATAACATATTTATTATAATGGGTAGCATGAGGATCTTTTATAACTGGACTGCTGACAGGTTGTCTCCAGAAACAAGAACTTGATTGTGATTGACCTTGACAGAGATACAAGGCAAAATCATTCTTTAGATGCCTAATTTATGGATTTTTATATAGTTTGGGGAAAAGGGTATAGGATAATAATTGCCAGATAGAAAATACAGGAACAGCAAGAGAGAAGGACAAGCTGTTTACCAAAAACATGATATTTTGAAAAATGGGGAGAGGGAGTATAAAAAGAGAGGCCTATGTTAAGCAATGGATGTAGACCATTAGATATTTCTGGGGAGCAAATATTATTTTCCCTTCCTCAACAATAGATCCACAATCTTCAACACTCTTGGGAACTTCCTTTCCTCCTCCTTCCCTTCGCTGTGCTAGTGAATTATCTTCCCCATCATCCTGTATATCCATTTTTGTTAGTGTGGTGTCCGCCAGATGTCCTGAATAGAGATGGGCACGACTCAGAAAAAAAGTTTCGTTTTCGTTTTCGTTTTCGGCTAGGGTCTGAGTCGTTTCGTTTCCGTTTTCGTGGGCTAATTTCAAAATTTTTCGTTTTCGTTTTGTTACGTAACGAAAACGAAAAAACGAAAACGAAAATTTTTTCGTTTCTCCCCATTTAGCTCAATTGAGTGCTTTTCCAGTAACGAAAAACGAAAATTGGCTCGAAATTAGTCGTTTCGTTTCCGTTTTCGGTCCAGGTTGGTGCCGATTTTCGTTTTCATTTCGTTTCCGTAACGAAAACGAAAAACGAAAACGAAAACGAAAATACCGCTAAGTCGTGCCCATCTCTAGTCCTGAAATGCAACTCACATCATTGTTTACTTTTGCCTATTTTATTTATTTATTTTTGAGTATTTTTACCCCACCTTCTCCTTGGAAAAGGACCCAAGGCAGCTTACACTGAGAGACAATATACACTCCATTACAATTAAGACACATTTAGTTTGAGAAACAGGGAATTGAGGGGTATCTTACAGCATTAGAAGGCAGCATTAAAAGTAACAATTGATAACACAGTGTCAATGCAATCACACAAGGAGAAATATAAACACAAAGTTATATGTGATTATAAACACAAAGTCTGTATAGCCATGTATGGGGGATTCATATAAAAGACACATCATAGGTAGTCCATCATTCAGGGAAATCTTGCCTGAAGAGAAATGTCTTTGCCTGTTTCCGGAAAAACAGCAGAGATGGAGCAGTCCTGGCCTCTAGTGGGAGGGAGTTCCAGAGTCTGGGCGCAGCAACCAACAAGGCTCTTTAATGTGTTCCCACAAGATATACCTGTGAGGGAGGCGGGATGGAGAGAAAGGCCTCTCCTGATGAGCTTAGCACCCGAGTTTGTTCATACTGTGAGATTTAATCTTTAAGGTAACTAGGACCCTAGTTTGTAAGTTAAGGTGATATGGGCTGTAACTGACAGGGTTCCAACTTGAAAACAACAGGAAGGCAGGAGACTGAGGAAGCAAAGTGTTCTGCTTATATACCGCCCCATACCACTACAAGTGGTCTCTGGGCGGTTTACAATTTTTAATTACAATGTGCAGGCTACACATTGCCCCCCCAGCAAGCTGGGTACTCATTTCACCAACCTCGGAAGGATGGAAGGCTGAGTGAACCTTGAGCCTGTTACCAGGGATTGAACCCAGGTCGTGAGCACAGTTTTACCTGCAGTACAGGCATTTAACCACTGCACCACGAGGAAGGCTGTTCAGGGTCGCTAAGCCCTCCATCCGTGGTAACAACATTGTGAAATACTGTTCTTTTTATTCTTGCAGCATCCAGTTTAGTGGGTGGTCAGGGTGGTGGCAGGCGGGGGGTGGGGTGGGGCGGCAGTGGGCAGACGGGGCAGTGGGCGGGGTGGGTGGGTGTTGACAGGTGGGGGCGGGGGGTGGGCAGCAGGGGGGCGGATGGCAGGGGACGGCGACGGGCGTAGGGGCGATGGGCGGGCGGCGGCGGGCAGCGATGGGTGGATGGTGATGGGTGGCTGGCTGGTGGGGGGCGGGGGACGGATGGCGGTGGCCAGCAGCCGGGGGGGCAGCAGGCTGTCCAGCGCCCTCTCTCCATTTTGGCACCCTAGGCAACTGCCTAGTTCGCCTTAATGGAAGCGCCGGCCCTGGGTTTGTGCCATGGCAGCAGCTGTGCTGGCAGCAGAAGCCAGATGTTACAAAACAGGTGGTATGAAGGCTAGGGAGGGAGAAGGGTGTAGGCAAAGAAAGCAGGACATGTGGAACTATTATTTGAATGCCAGATGACATATCAACAGTTGTAACCGCATACAGTATCTTGTGCCAATGCATGGGCTTAGCAAAGTGGAGAAAACTGATTGGTTATGGTTATGACCTAGGATGTTGTAATGCACTATGCAGGATCTTTAGGCTGTCCTATTATTACTGGTATTTGCGCTCATTAAAATATCCGTCATATAGAGCTAAGGGAAGTTGTCTGCAACTCACTAGCCCGTTTCATTTCGTTCCTATCATGCTGCTTCCCACACTTCTTACTGAATCACTCCCCAACACCAATGAAACCAGAACATTGTACTGTTTTGATCAAGAGTTATTATAGTATTCTAACTAGTAGTTGTTTTTCGAACTGCTCATACAATCTACGAAAGATCATCCATCAGCATAACTCAGATTTATAGGTTGAAGTCTGGGTGAGAATTCTACATAACTTCTACATAGAAAATATTCATGTTAAATATTCAGCACTTGTGGGATATGGTGTTGGTTTTAAGGATCTTCTTTAATCATTTAGTCTTTATATTTTTTATTGATTATTATTTAACCATTCTAAAAAATGAAAGTAGAAACGTAATTACCGTAATACGACCTTAAGCTTCTTTTGAAGTGTTTTGAAAGTCTCTGATACTTCATTACAATTTAATAATAAAGAAGAAAGAATTGAGATATGAGCCACCTGCTTCAAAAGAGAAAAGAGGATGAAAAAAAAAACTGGAGAAGGATTAGAACTTGCATCTGAATTGATTGTTCTTAAGGCTTTGTACCAATAGATCATTATGAAGACAATCAGAAATCAAACCAGGTTACTTACTTTATATATTCAAAGGGGGGATAAAAGCTAATAGATTACTATAATTATGGTTTTATAAAATTCTTCTTTTGAAACTAGTCTCTTAATATTCATTTTTCATATATACAATTCGTAATCTGCCTTTAGGGACCCCAAAGTCATCTGCCCAAATGATCTGCTATTGCATCCGAATAAATGCTCTTTTGCATTTTGTGATAGCATTCTAATAATAGACCTCTCAAAAATGAGAGTTTGCTAAAGATGGTACTTAAAATTATTTACAGCCATCTGGTCGGAAAAAAAACCCTGCTGCACAGAATCACCTAAAGATAACAGTAGCCTTCAAAAGTAAGACATCAGAACATACAATTTGTGCCATCAAACAGTTGTTCCTTCTTTGATATTCTCTTCTTCTATCCAAAGTACATTATGTTCCATACCAAAGGAGTAGCTTCACTTTGAACCGCTGGAGATCAAACTGGACATTGAAAATATTTGGAGACAGACTTGTAGTGCTTTATCAGAATTTCACTTATTCCTGCATTTTCTAATAATTCTAGTACCAACCAAAATGATCATGTTTAAAAAATGGCAGGAAAAATACTTTCCATATAGATTTCTTGAAACACTTTATTCTAGCAGGGAGGAACAGGGTTTGTTTTCCATAATACACACTGTTGATATTCTACAAGCTTCATTATGCTTGACAAACAGTAGTAATTGTTTGCTGTGGAGAGATATTCTTTGACCTCTGCACGTTCCCATAATGATCCTGCGTTAAATGTAGGCAGCAAAAATAGTACATTATGTCTCTTTCACTTTAACCTTCAGTAAGAACATCTACTGCCATGTTTTTAAACTATATGCATTCTATTTAAATCCCACCTTTTGTTCATTTTCTGTTTCAGTTCAAGTTCTTAGGGATGGTATAATACTTCCATTATTGCATTTGCCTCAGGCATAAAATGGGCAGCAGTTGGGAGAGTTCCTCTGTCTTCATTATTATCTTGGAAGGAACAGATATAAGGAAGGGGGATGTGCGTCTCAATCCTCCTTAGAATTTTCTCCAGAATGTCTCCGTTTTTGGCCATGTGCCTCTCCTAAAGTAAAGAAAGATTATATATATTTGGCCGCCTTTTGGAACATCTCCCAGATTTCCTTTCTCATATAACATGAGAATTAACCTCATCTCAGAATACTAAACCCTCAGTTGTGTGGGTGAAGGAATCTGCTTTTCTGTAATCCTATTAGATGGGAAGTTTCTTTGTAAATCTTAGAGAACGATTGCTCCCAAACAGACCAATCATATAGGCAAATTATGTTGCTGTACTCCTGAGGCACTCTTCGGGCACACCTATCCTGATGACTAATATAATGGAGGTTCTATCCAATTTTGTTGTTTGTCCGCTGTGCTGTAAATACATTTAGAGAGCAATAAAGCGCAGGACTGCACTTTAAATCTACAGTGTTTCAGTTTATTAGAGCTTTAAAATATGTTGTATTTTCTCATATTAAGACCGGGTATTTCTATTTTCTGTAGATTTGTAGAACATGTTCTAATGCTAGTGTTTAAAACGTCTTTTAGCTAATCAGTGTTTCCCTAGGCTTGCCTGCTGGGTAGATCCATGTTAAATGAGTCCACCTCTCTCCATCTGGCCACTTCCTAGCTTATGTCTGAGAGAAGAAAACAAAAGGTTTAATGGAAACCTGTTCTGCCCCAGCCATTTTCCTGCGTAGGAAAGGTTTTGAAACAGCATAAAGGGAGTTAAGTTGACCCAGACAAACAAAGGCAAACTTACAATGGGGTTTTCCTGGAGAAAAGGGTTGTTTATGGGCATTTTGTCCTAGCGTACAAAGCAGGTCTTTGTTTGGCTGCGCTTTTGAGGTCAGGTGTAAATGAAGTCCTGTGAGGAGTTGGAGATCAAAAGGTGAGCTAGCATTACAGGCGACGCACACGTTCCATGTTTTTAACTCAAACTGCCATACATGGGAGCTGTTTTCCCTATATTGAAGACTGAAATGTCTCCAATCCACTTATTCTCAGACAGTCACTCCCTACCCACCCACCCACCCATGCGCCACGTGATGCAGCAACATCTTTAGTGTGCCATGTTGTTAGTGCCGCAGGTAAAGCAGTCGAGGAACTGTGAGGAAGAGAGGTGCGCTGGGCAAGATTTAGGACAGATGGTGTGGTGAAGGAGTCTGGTGTAGAGGTTTCATCCTACGCAGGTTGCTTGCAAGATAATGGGGGATAACAGAATTTCTAAAAAGTGATTTAGGGACTTTGGAAAAATGATGCTGCTAGCCTTTTTAATATTTATCTTTTTGGGGCAGGATAAGACAGGCTGTTGTCTTTCATTTGTCATCGCACAAATGTGGATCCTTTTAGAATGGTGGGCATCCATGTGGTAGGCTACACCACTCTTCCTCATGAATCCAGACTGCTTAGATATCTCTCTCACACACTCTGTTTAAAGAAATGGTTGAGTGAGGGCATGGTTTTGTTGGTGTGAAGGAAACCTGAAACCTAGACTCCTCAGCTGTATGAGCTCAGTTTGGCCGTTACTTCACGAGGTGCCTCGCTTCGAACCGACCTTGCCTTCGCTGTGAATTCGGTGGCGGTCACGTGTTCTCCCTTCGATCCCACCCCTGTTTATCAGTCCTCACGCGCCACATTTTTAACACCAAATCGATTACTACCTCACGTGCTCCCTTCGCATTAGGACGCCGCTTTGCAACGTTCGCTTTTCCCAATCCCTTTAAAAAAAAAAAAACTCGGCGTATCGATGCATCAATACGTGGCTGTCATACTACCTCCTCCAAAGGAGTTGCAAGATTCCCTTGGTAACCACTGGCCTTTTTCTTGATATGCTGATTAAGGCAGGCACTGGTGTGAAAACATGTTGTCTCTTTTAAAGAATTCTCCCTAACAGTACACATTTTTTCTGGTACATAGGTGGTGATACTGAGGGTAAGGGAAATCTTTCCTTACCCTTTTCCCTTAATAGTCACTTGTTTTTACCAGCTTGCTTACAAGAAGGGGCTCCTTTGTAAACATCCAACCATCATTCCCTTGGTAACCAAGCACCTTTCTCTTGATATGCTGATTAAGGCAGACAGAGGTGCATCAATGTTCCGGCTTGAATGTAATTAAAAAATAAAATAAAATAAAAAACCGAGTCCACACGTGACATTGGGAGCGAAGCGAGATGCGAAGCGAAAAGATTCCCGGCCCCTGGCAGGGGAATCACTCACCCCGGTTGGAGCACGGTAAAGGGGGCGTGGTTGGGGTGGCATCGCAGCCAAAAAGGAGGAGCGTGCGGACTGAAACGATCGGTTCGCACAGAAATGAGGGCTTGCCACGAAGCGAGTGGTTCGTGAAGTAACGGCCATTATCACTGCTTGTCTAGCACTAGGATTCACCCTTGTAACAATTCCTAGGTTCTGAATAAATTAACAGCACTCTTTACACCACTCTGCAGGCAGATACTGTGCCCTTTATTCCTCCATATCCATCCTAAGGTCAATTTCCACTTTTTCTTTCTTTCGATATTTAACAATGCATCAGATGGGTGGTATATAAATCAAGGCCAGATGAATGAATGAATATAGAATAGAATAGAATAGAGTTTTTATTGTCATTATGCATATGCAAGATATGCACAATGAAATTAGAGTGCTGTTCCACAACCCACTCTAAACAAGGAACCATACAAAACACATAAAACACCATACAAGATATTAAAAACTCTTTAAATTGCTTACAATATTTAAAACGCTACTTAAAAACTGATTAGAATGGCGCTAAAACTGTCGCGTTTAACTTGGATACCGCTCTGGGATAAAAACTGTTCTTTAGTCTATTTGTCCTTGACCTAAGAGTCTTATATCTCCTGCCAGACAGCAACAGTTCAAAAAATTGGTGGCCAGGATGCGAAGGGTCTCTCAGAATTCTAGATGTCTTTCTCAAGCATCTGTGAATGAATGAATATTAGTTAATCAAAACTAGCTACCTCTTTTGCAATGTTAAGTCAAGACATACAGAAAGTGGATGCAACCTCTAAATGAATTTTTTATTCATCCTTTCAAATACTGGGGTTAGGCAAGTGGTTATTCTTACCATTAGACCAAAAAAGTCCATGTCACTCGAAGGGCTGGCTTTTGCTGGTCCCACATTCATAAAACACGGCGAAACCTTGATTCAGTATTCATCTCCTCATCCTCTGCAATCAGTAGTCCAAAATTCTCTTTTTAGCCCGTCTGCTCTGCACATGCTCTGAAACCCAAGTTTCTAAAGAAGCAGGAAAAATTATATCTGGGAAGTGCTGTACCACAGAAAGGATAGTTACCTATCACAAATTAATTTTTCAAACAAGATTGGGCAGCATTGGTATGCTCTGCGAAAAATGCATGGCATTGTGTTTTCCCCTCTAATTGATGTTTTTTCATGTTACATGTTTGGATGGCTGGAGAAAGTGTTCCCTTATCCTAATTATATAAAAGATAGCCAGAGACCTTTCTTTGTATATTACAGTGGTACTTCTACGTACGAGCAGCTCTACTTACAAGCAAATTGACTTAAGAGCTGAAGACCATTGACATTTTAACTGCTGCCTTAGAAATTTTAGATGCTCTACTTACTTTTTTTATTTTTTCAATTTGTTTGTTTGTTTGTTTGTTTAAATAGGCCTGCTCTACTTACGAGTTGTTCGACTTATGAGCATGCATTCAGAATGGATTAAACTCGTAATTAGAGGCACCACTGTATTTTTTTTAAAACAAACAATGCTTCTGCATAGCTGGGTGGCACAGGATCCTGCTTCATGTTTCCAGCCAGTATTATCAAGGACTGATACAGCCAGAAGAATGGCCAGCTGCCAGCTATTCCCAGAGTGGCCAAGGGACTCGAGCCAGTGTGGGAAGTGCTGGCAACCATCCGTATTTCCTGGCTGTGGTGTTCTCAGCTTGGGGAGTAAGGGAATTGTAGGATTCTGTGTGCCTTTTCAGCAGAGAATCTTTGCTTAAAACGCCAAGCATGGAAAAACTCCCATGCCTCAGCTCCTTCTTTTGCCATAAAGATAAAAGACTGTTGCCTTCTTCCACAGTGATTAAAGTAGAACATGACTACAAAGTGATGTAACATTATGCCCTTCCAGCCTAGGCAATGCACAACAGAAATGAGTGCAGAAATGAGTTGTAATAGCTTTTCCAGTGATGTTTCCAAGTTCTAGCAAAAAATGAAAAAATGTACCACTGAACCTGTGATTTAGACTGACTTATTTGCAAGTCTCCCAAGCTTAGTGTCCTTTCAGTTCTTTTCTCTCCAACTCTTCTCCAAATTTCTTTACATACATTTATATTAAGCTGCGTTATTTTAGCAAATGAAGAAGAAATAACTTGTCAAACTCTTCCCCTTGAGCTAAGCCCTCCTGTTCCAAGGAGTGTTCACAATATGTCATCTTAGGGTAGTTTATAGAATTTGTTTCTGTGGTTTTGGAAAAAAAAATGATATCCCTTCCTCTCCCCATCCTTCAGGTGGAATGAAGGAAGTGATCCTTGGTAGCACAGCTTAGCAAGTGTCCGGGCAGCTGAATTTCTTAGAGCGTCCAGGCTGAAACTGATCTATGGTGGAAGCCTGCCTGGAGACTTTAAAAAAATGCCCCCAAAGAAAAATATTCCTCTAAATCTGTTACAATCGCTTACAATAAGGTTAACCATAACCCTGGCCTGCCAGATGTTTTAAGCTGTACTTCCCTTACCCCCACCCCCACCACACACACTATGGAGTCATGGACCATGCTGGCTAGAACTTTCCAGAGTCTAAAACATTTGGAAGACTGCTGTTTCTACATCTTAAATTTAACATTGTGTTTCTTCCTTCCTACTGTTTACCAACAAATTGGGATACATAGGTTCATAGTTCGCTATGACTACAATATACACATATACAGAATACAGCAATATAGCCAAAACAGAAGAGTATGATCCCGCCTCAGTCAGGAAAGGAATGTATAGTAAACCAACAAGAATAATGTCAGGGAAATTCCAATTAAGAAACATTTCTGATAAAATATTAATAAAATCCCACAGTGGTCTTAATTAACTGCTATAATTAATATATTACATGGCATAAATATTTTAAAAATATAAGAAAACATTAAAGCAAGTGTTAAGAGATAATAGTATATATCCCCTCTGGTTGGGAAAAATGCATACTTCATACATGATTGATATTTGTATTGCTAATCTTCAGTATCACTGCAGTTCTTGGTCAAGGAAACTACAGAAGTAGCTATATAGTATGTATCACAGTGTGGAAATACATGTGCATGCATTCTGAAAAATAGAGTGACCTGTGACACCTAAAAGAATAACCCACCTCTATCCAATCTCGGTTTATGTATCTTGGAGCCTTCTTCATTAAATGCAACTCTAGAAGTGATTCTGAATTGAGTTATAATATTGTATTTTGAACAGCCTTTTAATCTTAAATTTTAACTCTTGTACCTTCATTAAAATAAGGAGAACTGCACGTAGAAATAAGTCCCTCAATTCTTATCACTTGCTCATTAAGGAACTATGAGTCACAACGGGCTGCACTTACAAATATGGGTAGAGGTGTGCATGAATCACCAGTTTGGCAGTTTATGCTGGTTCCACTATCAGCCTCACCGGAGTTATGCAGTTCTATGCTCCACTTCCTCCAGCAGGGTCCCATTTCGAGACTGTGCTCTGGTTTTCCTGCCCCCTTGTCCTGCAGTCATTGCCTCTGATTGGGTGCCCGCCGGAGAAGGCGGGGCTTAGAACTGCCTCAGAACCTGTTCGATTGACGGCTGAACCGGTATGAACGGCTGAACTGCTGGTTCATGCCCATCTCTAAATCTGGTTAAAGTGTATCTTCATTCACATTTTGATTATGTCATGTGTACACTTTTTAACTGTAACAAGCGATATGTAAATATAACTAAACTTGAATTGAGACATAGATAATGTTTTACTCACTGTTGTCTGCCTTGAAGAACAAGCTCGAAAAGCAAGTTGTCAATAAACGTATGACTGAAAGACGCATTGGAACATCTGTCCGGATTTTTTTTTGTCCCGCCATCACGCTAATGACTCTTTCCTGTAGTTTTATTATGGTGTCTTAATTAGTTTATTATTATTGTCATTTTTAACTGATTCTATTGTTTGCATACTGTTGTAAACCGCCCGGAGTTCCTCCAGAAGACGGGTGGTATATATGTATTAAAATAAAATAAAATAAAATAAAATAAATAAATAAATAAATAAGATGACATTGCAGTGTTCCTGTGGAATCCACTGAAGTCAACATCATTCTGCTTGCAGAGGCACTTGGCTCTTAATCTGGGGGCATCTATTATTACACATGACTAGTTGTCTGCAACTACAGCTGAATTAGAGGCTTAGAACTGATTCTCTTGAAGCCCCCAACTTCATAGATTCTGTGGTTCTGGAATGATCTCTAGGCTTTTTCTAAGACCTACAGCCCTCCCAGATGTATTTGATGAGGTCATGAATAAGGGCCTTCTGCATGGCTGATCCAAGGCTGTGGAACTCCCTCTCAGTCTGTGCCAGGTTTTGTTGTCCTCCTGCAAGCTGGAAAAAGACTCTTTTATTTACATAGACTTTTTCTCAGTAAGATGCTGCCTAAGGGTGAGAGGAGTCCTAAAAGGAGACTGGTATTTTTAAAAAAATATTTTTGTCTTGATATTGTAAGCTGTTTTTGGTCTTTTTGAGGAACCAACCAGAGTATAAATAAATAAATTTTATATAAATATATAAACATTGCAGCTTTACGAGAATACTGGAGTTTTGCATAGCCTTCAAAGACTGCAACTTGTTTCAAACTGAAAACCTGGTTTTGAAGGAACAAACACAAACCCATAGCACACTAGTGAAAGTCAAGGACAAGCTATCATTTTGTCAAGTTAGGCTCTAACTTGGTGGAGTAGAGTGCAGAAAGGAAGAGGTGAGCTCAGCATTTATTTCTGGTGCAAAATACAGCTTGGGGCCCCATTTCATTTTTTTTTAAAGTGGTTGCTCGGCCAAAAGAAAGCAACTTGCATACATCCGATAAAAACAAGAGAACTCCTACCTGCTGGTTCATAACAACAACAAAAAAGATGCAAGAAAAGAAAGCAGGGGAATGAGTCACTCTTTTGCAGGCTTGGAGGAATAGCTTTCCTTCTCATCTTCTGTTACAACAACCTCTTGTCATGGTTAGTAAGCAAGGAGGCATGAGGGACATGCTGTTTCAGAAGGGTGGGTGGAATGACCACATCCTTCCTTGACAATGTGTTTAGTGTAGCTGTATTCTTATCTACACCAGATCTACTAGGCCAATCATATATGGAACAATCCTTTACTCCTGTTGCCTCTTCCTGTATGATTTCTGCCATAAATGCTTTAGAAAATAATTGTTAGACCAGAGAGGCACAATTTAATATTCATTTGAATATAGAACACCTTTGTCTATTGTATCACCATCTAATTTGGAATGGAGGAAGGGGATGGTTCCTATTTAAATGCCCATCAAAATCCACACATAGTGGATTTTCTGTTGCAGGGCGCAGTAATGCAGCTGGAGGTTATATCAATAAGCAGTGATTGAAGTTAATTCAAAACAGGAGGGGGAGCTCTTGCCACATCGGTGGGGGAGTAAAATGGGGGAAGCTCTCAAACTGCTGTGAGCCAAAGGGAAGGAATTGTATTAAGGGCTGTCTCCCACTATTTTTCCCTTTAATTACGCCTTAATGTAGCTAGCCATGAATGGAAGTGAAAGGTAAGCATGTTGTGTATGTGTGTGTGCTCGTTCCACAATTTCAACTCCTCCTCCTCCTCAACTGAAAACTCTATCTTGTCTCTCGATTTGAAACAATTAATTTAAAGCCCATGCAATCTGGCGAGATGAAGAAAGGACTTCTGTGAACTACCAAGATATGAACAAGGGCAGCTTTTTAGACAACTGCATGCATAATGTAATATTGTAAGAGGCAGGCCCCATGTGTTTCTGTTTTGCTTTTTTCAAATGGCAAGATATTTACACTGAATTTTTCATCACCTGCTGATTTGAAATAAATCCTTTTGACTTCCATAAAATAGCCTCTTAAGTCTTTATTAAGGAGAGATTGTAAGCAAGGGAGATGTATTCAGGTGTTTTGGAGAAAAAAGCAAGCATGTTGCTGCAACTCATCTTCATTTTCATCCCAAAGATTTATGGCGGATCTTGTCATGAGGGACATGGTTGGTAATAAATATTTTTGTTCTCTTTCTGAAGGCACAGCAAATAGATTTTGCAAGTGGGAGACCTTGTGCGTTAAGTGTGTAACTCATGATTTAGTAAACCAGTCAGTTGAAATAATGCAAATCTTTTAGCAACCCTGGTTGATTCTGATTGTGCCAAGGAGGCATCAGTAAATATGCCTGCAGATGAATAGAAAACACGAACCATGGCTATTACAGAAATGGACCTGAAAAAGTAAAGCTTTTGGGGGGGATGGAACAAATTAGTGGCTAAATATAATACTGAAACAGAAGTGTTCATTTTGTCATTGTTCATTACAGAGGGTTTTTCTTTTAAAAAAACCCCATAAAGCTTCATTTTGAGAAATACGTCTCGTGCATTCTAAAACACATGCTGGATACATAATTGATCTCCCCTAAGTAAAATATGCAAGTTATAAAAATAAGAAGCAGGGACATAGACCAATCTTATTGTGGAGGTGCTGATTGAACAGCCTTTGAACAGAATAATTTTGCATCTGAAATATCATCAGCTGGGCTTTCAGAAAATACCGGGCCTGTTTCATGAAAAAAATGAAAGAATTTAACAAGTCTTTTCTGGATCGGCAAGGTCATTCCCTCTGTTCTGAGTTGTGAAATCTCTTTCTCTGTCTATCTTTGTCTCCACAGACAGTTTTCTGCTTAGGTAATTCTAGTTGTTTTACTTTCTGTACTAGTGCACAGTGCTTCTCCAATAAGCCTCCTTCCTCTCCTAATGCTTCCTGAAAGAACACAGAGTGGTAGAACAAAAATGCCATCTAAGAGGAGCAGTTTTTGCACATGTGTGAGGGTTCAGCTGTCCGATATCTCAGATCGGTCATCGAATAAGGATTGTCCAGTCCAAATTCTTTATTTTCTAATAAAGATTTATTCCTCAAAATATATGAGTCTTTCTTTCTTACAACTGGTTCACTTTCTTCTGCGCACAAATTACTGTTTACAACTTCTTCAAACACAAACGGGTTTTTGACGGAACTGTCAAACATTAACTCAGGAAGATTTACTTCAGGTGAACTTATATGTGAGGAAACAACCTCCTCCCTTGGCAGGTGCGCCCACAATAGGGATGGTGTGCCCATTGCGCCACCAGATTCTCCTGCAGGTGAGGTCTCCATCTCTCCCTCATATACTCCAAGTTTTCTGGCCATCTTAAGGGTCTAACCTCCACAGACCAAGTCACAGGTTCAGGGTAAGGTCGCTCATTCCGGCTGCCCCTTATTCCTCTCTCCTCTGTCTACACCCCAACGTCCTTACATAACGGTTTTTCCTCCCCATCTAACGACCAATCCCCACGCGTGCCACTCTCTTTGACAATATCGCTCCCTTCCTATTAACCCCTCTATTTCCTCTTTCTTTGGTTCTCCACCTGACTCTATCTTCGTCTTATCCTGCACAGCTTCTTTATTGGGTGCTTCTGCAGATGTCGCACCCTCCTTTTCTCGATCCTGCTCACAACATGCAAAGCTAATTCAACTCTCACTTATATTTTCCTGTTTTTCTTCACTCCACAGTGACTCAGGCATAGGGTTAGGGGTATTTACGGCACAAAAATATATAGTATCTTAGTAAATCAATAATTCCATGTTGATTTACCTGCTATTAAGGACTCATAATGGTATCTAGCTCACTGATAGGATTCTCACACACTCAAACCCCATCATTACCTTAAGATGAGTGTCTGAGTTAGAAGCTGTTTAGGAAAGCTAGTTTCTTTTTGGTGGAAATCAGTCCCACATATTTATGAGCTGTCTACAATTCACATTGCAACTGCTTTATTTTAGACTCTCTTGCAACCTGATTCATTAGAAGAGAAACTCTACTGCTGCCACACAGCAAGGATTGGATATATAAGGAAGTCCTTGCTATAACAGGTTGGCTTTGTACAAATCTAAAAGCTGAGTTGATGGCCATCAATACTTCTTTGGTAACAAATGGCATGACTTAATTATGCATTATGTGACAATTTGTGTGAAATTCACTACCACTACATGGTACCCACTACATGGTACCCACTAACTTTAAATAAGAATAGCCAATAACTCAGGCATATTTAAATAAGAATATAGACAGTGGTTCCCAACCTTGGATCCCCAGATATTCTTAGACTGCAGCTCCCAGAAATCCTGGCCAGATGAGCTCGTGGTGAAGGGTCCTGGGAGTTTCAGTCTAAGAATGTCTGGGGTGGGGAACCACTGGTCTAAATTAGAGATGGGCATGAACAGCCAGTTGGACAGTTTGGTGTGGTTTGTTTCCCTACTGAATAGCTGATCAGTGGTTTGAAACACACTGTTCCAAAATGCCAAATGGGTGGATTGTGCCCATCTCTAATCTAGATGAATGTATGCAGGGAGAAGGCTGTCAGTACACACTAGTCATTATGTCTGTACTAGCATCGTGTGTGACCCAGATGGGCGAGGCCGCGAATGCACAGAAATCCTGCTTTGTGACCTCCTCTAGGTATCTGTTTGAGATCAGATGAAAGCAAAATTGAGGATTAGAGATGCATTTGATCTAGTCCAGCACAGCTTCTCTTACACCGTTTTAGAGCTCTTTTGATATTTTATCTAGCAATCAATGGTAAACACTTGCATAATAGAGAAAGAACCAGCAGCTTTTTACGTTGTGAGATCAGGGGCAACACTATTACTACTTCAACAAAACAGACAATGCAATAGGTTAGTTGCTACCTCTTCTTCCATCTCCTACCCTACATACATGACAGTTTGAAAACATTTCTTGATGCATGTGATGTTTTACTCTGGCATTGGTCCCAACAATTTAGTTTTAATCCACATTTGGTAGGTCAGAGATATGAGTGTGTGTAAAGCACACTGGAAACTAGTGCACCCTAAAAACTAGGTCTTCTCAAGTGACAAACAGGAATGACCTAGGTAGTCCCGGTTGAGTATCAAATGCACTGTCTTTATTGCACGGTGTAAAAGGATAGTCACAACAGTGAGTTCAGTGTTAAAATTAAGGCAACAGAATGTTGTTGATGAATTAGTTTGAATGCAATCAGCCAAAACCCTTTCACTGATTAACAAGAGGTTTGGGATAATTGGGAGATATAACACAGATATCTTAATTTGTACTTATTTGTGCTTAAAACATATACAGGTTTATACAATAGAAGTATTTGAAAGCTGCATATGGCAGGCAGGAAGAGGCATTTCCCCCGGAAGTGGGAAGGAATGCTTCTTTTAAAACACCACTGGAGGTATCAGTTTGATAAAGAACCATTTTCTTCAAATTATTTATTAATTTGTCAAGGCTAATATAATTAATCATGTAAGATTTTTTCCAGCTAGGTGACAGCTCCTGTTCTAACTGAAATGAGATGCTGCTATGAAACCAGTCATATAAATCCTTTATTATAACATTCTCACCCTTAGTGTACATTAGTTGGTTTGTCATATCTCCAGAACAGCTACAAGAAACAAAATTACATGCTCCACTGAGATTAGTAAAAGAAGCCTTAATTCTGTCTCTCTTGTGTCAGTTTTACTGGATGTAGTGCCCTTTTATAGCAGGGGTACACCAAAAACTGATGTAAATAAAAACTCCATATTAAATTGCTCAAGGCATCAAGATACAGCTGGGGTAGGGGAGGATTCCTTCCAATAGATGGGAAATTATGAAACATTCTGAAAAATTATGTTAACGCAAGAGAGACTGAAACAATATCTAATTAAAATCACTTGAAAAATGACTTGAAAATTGGATTTGACATAACATTTATAGGGCTGTCACTATTATTACTGTGCAGCTTAGCCTTTTCGTGCCTCCATTTTCATTGCAGGTTTGCCAGAGATTAGGAAAGAGACAAGTGAGAGATAAAGGTCTTGCATATCCCCCTTCCTTTGAATGGGAAAGAGGAGGGTTGGTGATAGCTTCCCTCTGCCACCTTTTGGCCTCGACTTTGACAAATAATCCCTTTGGATATGGGAAAGGGAAGCATTTCAGTGTTTTGCCTGACCGTTTAAGTCAGACACACTGTCACTTCAGTGCCGGTAACATGCAGCTTGTTTGTCTTAGTTTTTAAATTATTAATCGCTCTAGTATACCACTGAAATTGGCAATAGAGCAAAGACCAAGCATGCTAAACCCAGAAGGAAAAGAATGGCAGGAAGAAACAATGCAGGGTTACGATAACTCTAATCTTTTCTTCTGCCTGTTATTAGGATACCTCGCTAGAGTGTTCGTAGGCCTGCCCTCTGGCCCGCTACAAAGGGAAAAGTACGTGTAGCCATTGCGTTTGCGTATGCGTACAAGTGGCACTGGCGGGTGCCTCTACTCTGACTCACTAAGAAGGACAGCATACTGGCATACTGGCATACGGTGCACTTGGGCTGGGGAGCGAAGTGGGAGGATCCCTCTGGGCGCTCTATGGCTCACCAAGAAGGGAAGTGTACTTGCATAGTAGGGCAATGTGAGTACAGATCTGGCTTAGGGTTGGGGTTAGGGCAAGGGCTAGGCTTAGGGTTACGGGTAAGGTTAGGGTGAGTTAGTGGGCTGCACCTCTGGGTGCCTCTGACCCACTAAGAAGGACAGTGTACTGGCGTATGGGTTAGGCTTAGGGTTAGGGTTAGGGTTAGGGCTAGGGTTAGTGGGCTTTTTATGCCCGACTGGCACATCCCAGAAGTCTCAGTCAAAACCTGGCCAAGTGGCGATGCGATTGGTGGAATTTGTATGGTCCCATCCCATGGCCAGCCCATCATTGCGCACTGCGCAGGTGTAAAAAAATAAAAATAAAATAAAATAAAATAAAATCAATGGAGACGTTTTATTGCAAGACAAACCCACTGTTGCTAGTGTAAAAATTCAGGCAGTTAAAATAGCTAATTTTTGCATGTTTCTGTGGTGCTTTGGTGTGTTTTTGGACCACGATTTCAAAATAAATATTGTGGTCACCATTTTGGATCCCCCACCCGCACTGCATGGCATGGTGAGTTGGCGAGACGACGAGGATGCCCCCCACCAGAGCAGCCCAGGACAGGAGAGGGGAGGAGGCCGGGGAACCCCCCCCCAGAAACCACCCCTCTTTTCGCATGTTTCTGTGGTGCTTTGATGTGTTTTTGGACCATGATTTCAAAATAAATATTGCGGTCGCCGACTCGCTATTTTGGATCCCCCGCCTGCACATGGCGACTTTGGCGAGACGACGAGGATGCCCCCCACCAGAGCAGCCCAGGACAGGAGAGGGGGGAGGCCGGAGACCCCCCCCCAGAAACCACCCCTCTGGTAGGTGCCCTCACTCAGGCAGGCATATTTTCGCCTGCTTCTTTGGCCGGGAATCGGGTTTTTTTAAAAAACGTTTTTTCTGTGCCGCTTGGCATCGCACGATCACCGTGATGACATGAACGACAACGACAAATCAGACCCAATTTTTCTTTTATCGGTTCGAGTTCGAGTTCTGGCGGAGTAATTGTCATTACTGTTTCCATTACGTAACGGAAACGAGGAACGGAAACGGAAACGAGAATTTCGCCAAGTTGTGCCCATGTCTAGTCATGACTGTAACGACATACACACACACATATGTATACATATATGTGTACATGTTCAGTATATGTGCAAGTTTGTATGTGGGTATAGATAAGTGTATGTGTATGGGAGATGTTTGTGACACCTTATGGACTTAAAATGTTATGAAATTTTAAATGTGTTAGTCCAGTGATGGTGAACCTTTTTGAAACCGAGTGCCCAAACTGTGATTCAAAACCCAGTAATTTTTTGCAAAGTGCCAACACACCAATTTAACCTGAATCCAGGTGGCTGTGAAGGGGCGATGTCAGGTGCACAGAAAGGGCTCTGAGTGCCACCTTTGGCACCATGCCATAGGTTCACCAACACTGTGTTAGTCTATGAGGTGGTACAATACATGCTTTTTCATTCTGGTTTTGACATAGTAAAGTAGCTTATCAGTCCCAGAGAAGTTTCTTGTACAGTACATGGAGATACTGTCGGGTTTAAATGTTTCAGCCCTTTCCCCTCCTCAAATGGTTGTTTTTCTCCACTTACTTAGATTGTCAATAGAAATAAATTATCTTGTTTAGGAAGTGCTCCACAACCCCTTTAGAGAGCCAGGGTGTCGAGCTGCACCAATGCCTACTTCTCTGAACATTCAGTAACCCTCTAGTCGTGCTGTTTAATAGAGCAAAGCCATTAAGTTGTCCCAATTGTAATTTAGATCACAGAAGAGACTTCTACAGATTCTTTCAGGTTCAAATAACCTGTATAAAGAGAGAAGGCAATATTATTCCACTATAGCTACGTGGTTAATTATATGGAATTGTCAAGTGCAAAGAATTATTCTGATAAATTAAAATACTAATTAAATAGATTTATTGCCGAATTTGGAGAACGTTATAGGGTTCCACTTCTTGAGGTAATTTGCATATCCTTCATCAACTGAATTTAATTTGAATGGACTGCTTTTTGTGTATTTGGAAAACCTTTTTTGTCTCTTGGGGAGATTTTAAAAAGAGAGATTCATATGTTGCTCATTGTCTTTTCTTAAAATAGCAGCTCATATTTCATGTGTCTCTCCTCACAATATTTGGTCCCCCATTGTATTTCTAGTAGTTAAGAAAATTCTAACATAGAGATGTATTGGCTAAGTTTAGTCTCCTCCTCCTTGCTATAAATTGTCTAAAAAAATCATGTTCCAAGATCTCAAGAAAGACATAGTGGAACTGGAAAAGGTGCAGAAGAGAGCAACCAAAATGATTACTGGGCTGGGGCACCTCCCTTATGAGGAAAGGCTAAAACATTTGGGCCTCTTTAGTCTGGAAAAAAGGCGCCTGAGTGGGGATATGATTGAGACGTACAAAATAATGCAGGGCATGAGTAAAGTGGATAGAGGGATGCTCTTCTCCCTCTCACAAAATACCAGAACTAGGGGACATCCACTCAAATTGAGGGCTGGGAGAGTAAGAACAGACAAAAGAAAATATTTTTTCACCCAGTGCGTTGTTAGTCTATGGAACTCCCTGCCACAGGATGTGGTGATGGCATCTGGCTTGGATGCCTTCAAAAGGGGATTGGACAGATTCCTGGAGGAAAAGTCCATCACAGGTTACAAACCATGGTGGAGATGTGTAATCTCCAGGCTTAAAACCAGGGTACTTCAAGGGCCAGATGCAGGGGAGTGGTATCAGGAGACAGATATCTAGTCTCATGCGCTCCCAAACGCATCTGTCGGGGCCACTGTGAGATACAGGAAGCTGGACTAGACGGGCCTTTGGCCTGATCCAGCATGGCTCTTCTTATGTTCCTATGTTCTTATTTGTCACTGGACCTGGAAAAAAAGTCTAGTTGTCCCAGTTAAAACTAATCATTATATTTTTAAAATGTATAATAGTTCACAGTACCTTCCTATGCAATTTTACTCAGGCACAAATCCTACTGCATTTTGTGAGATGCAGGACATAGTGACTGAAATCCTGTTGTTGAATATAGCAAGAGTAGGTCTATTGAAAAATAGAGTTTGCTGTTAAAATTAATAGCTATTGTTTTGGTGTTTGATCACAAGCCAGTGTAATGCAGGGGGTGAAATGTCAGACTAGGACCCTGGGTTCAAATCTGCGCTTTTCCATGTAAAGCCTTGGGGGTCCTGGTAAACCTCTCCTTGATCATCTCACATACTCCACTAGAGCTCATACATGCATGGGGACCCCCCCCCGCCGCCCATGGGTTCTGTTGCAATCAGTACCAGAATGACCTCTGTGGGTGCATGGGGGGGAGCCCTGTGCAGAGTCAGACACGCACACACACATGCACAGCTCAGAGGGCACCTTGGCCAAGAGGTAAAGGTGCTGTCCCATGTTTTGGTGAGGGGGAATTTCCAGGAAGTGACATTAATCCAGGGAGGAAGAGCACAGTATTAGAGGTTGCTGAAGGACAAGGCACAAGAGGCAGCTTCGGGGTTTCTTCCACCGTTGGAGAGGTCATGGGAGCAAGAATTGAAAGTTTTAGTACAGCTGCAAGGGTGACATAAGCAGTAGCAGCCTTTTCCAGGACTTCTCACAGATTTTAGTATTTAAAAAAATGTAAAATAGGTTTGGACTAGCATACGTAGCAATTAGAGGTGGGCACGAAACAGAAAACTGATGGTTCCGTTTGTTCCGTTTCACCCCCCCCCCCTCAGTTTGTTTCGTTTCATTTCATACAAATTTTTAAAACAAAAATTTGTACAAACAAACCAAAATGAACTGGTTCGTCTTACCTGGACCGCCGGCGCTGCTGGAGGGCTGCCAATGCCAGGGAACCGACAATGCTACCAATGCCGACCACACAGCCCCAGGGGACGGGACAGCACTTTTAATTTTTATTTTTTTTTAAAAAAAATTTATACAGTGCCAACCATGCAGCCCCAGGGGCTGGGTCAGCACTTCTTAATTTTTAAAAAAAAAAATCCTAATTTTTCTTAATTTCTAAAAGTCCCCAACGTCGGGGGCTTTAATTTTCCACAGCTGAGAGGTGCTAGCTTCCGCGCAACCCGTTTTTTTTTCTCCTCGCCCACTGGCTCACAGGCCGAACAGGCTGTCTCACAGGCCAGAGGGACATCATCCTCATCCTCCTCATCCTCCTCATCCTCCTCATCCTCATTATTATTATTATTATTATTATTATTATTATTATTATTATTATTATTATTATTATTATTATTATTATTATT
>JAHTLZ010003542.1:75404557-75431041 GCA_023846285.1 Phrynocephalus versicolor
CTTACTTACTTACTTACTTACTTACTTACTTACTTACTTACTTACTTACTTACTTACTTACTTACTTACTTACTTACTTACTGCCACTTACTTACTGGGCTACTCTGGGAAGAGTACATAAATCAATACAACAAAGGTAAACTAATAATTAAATAAAACAATATAACATAAAACAAAATACATATTTTTCTATCTATAAGAATCCTCCATAAAGTCAGCCTCCACTTTTCCAGCTCTAAATTTCACAACTGTGTGCTTCTCTCCTCAGCTCACTTATAAGTCAACCCTCAATTTATAGTCTAACAATTTTGGACAAAAATATAGTCTTATATGGAAAAATACTGTAATAAACTAAATATAACAGGATAAACAGTAGCCAACATTACACTCAAAGTAGGGAAATAGAACACAATGTTCATGGCTGCCATTTTGTGTCTCAGCTGGCTTCTGATTCCTCAACTACAGTTTCCATATGGGTTTAAGATTAAACCAAGGTATACAAAGTCTATATTTCAGTCTCTTCATTGCCAGTGTTAAAGTTGTACAGTTTTTCTGTAGTTATGATTTTTGTCTTAATGTTCAACTAGACATTTTGGGAGTCTTTCATTCATAGGGTCACCATATGTCAATGTTGGCAAACCTATGGCATGGGTGACAAAGGAGGCACTCAGAGCCCTTTCTGTGGGCACCCCACACCACCCCTTCACAGCCACCTGTATTCAGGTTAAATTGCTGTATTGGCACTTTGTGAAAAATTAGTGGGTTTTGAATCACAGTTTGGGCACTTGGTCTCTAAAAGATTCGCCATCACTTCCATATGTCATAGATGACTTGATAGCATGTAACAAGAACAGCAGTACAGTATATGTATGATCTTGCTGCCTGGTCATCATTCTTCACACATTAGTTATTACTCTAGTTACCTTATAACCTGTTGTATTGGATGTATTACAATCAATACCACAGATGTCATGTCCGTGCTAATACAATCATATCAATACTAGAGGGATCTTGAACCTTAATACTAACAAGTCTTTATCATACTGATCTGTATAATATAACTTGGGCTTAAATTAGACTACTTCTGTCTGCTGTTCCCTAATTTTTGATGCCTTAATGTGTTCTTTTAGCTCTAGAAGTTTTTTTGAATTAATATTTTTAATTGCGTTTTTAAAAGGGGTTACAGTCTTTGAAAGAATAAGTGCTCTGAGAGAAGTATAACAATTTTATAGAGTGGTTTGTGTTTCAACTTTAATCAGTTCTAGTCTAAGCTCTTTCTTTGGCTGAGGGTCAGGCAAGAGAAGTTAATTTTGTCATACAATCCTCCCTTGATTTTGGTTGTCACAGAAACGATAAAGAGCCATAGCTCAATGGTAAGGTAATATTTTGCATGTAAAAGGTCATGGGTTCAATTCCTGGCATTTCTAAATTGGAACAGGAGAAAAGACACCATATGATTAATACAAAATAGCCTTTTGGGAAATTGCTTCTAATTGGCTGAATGTTTGCTTGTTACCAAAAACCTCACTTTTCTGAACTCGTAAGCTGGCTTTAAGTAGGCGTATGTGTAGAGAGTAATTGTTTTGAAGGTCAAAATGTGCATGACAGTAGCAATTGAGGGGTAAGGTTAAAATGCTGTCTTCTCGGTGTTCATATAAATAAAACGTATTGGATCAGATAAATATGATTCGTCTGCTTCTGGCATGTAAAAAAAACCCTGGTGGATTACATCTGTGATTGAGATGGAATTCAGATTCTTATTTATCTAAAACACTGGTTCCCAACCTTGGATAACTCATGGGTTCTTGGACTGCAACCCCCAGAAACCCCAGCCAGCACAACTTCTAGGGATCACTGCCCAAGACTTGAGAAACATCTTCCAATGCTGCAGCACTACTGTATGTCTTCTTCCATTCAGCAAAAGCAAGACAAGGCACTTGAAAGACCAGCATAGTTACCTTTATGAAAGCGCCAATGCAAGGTTTCTTTTCTGACTTTGTAGGAAGAATAAATCTGCCCCCATCCCTGTGATGAGATGTTTTGTTTCTTGTCCTATGTGCTGACATGTTGTCAAGAGTCTTTGCTTCTTACTGAAGACACCTTGCCTCCACATTGCAAAAATGATTTATTCCTTAAATTTTATTTGTATAGTTTACAATTATAGGTTTCTCCATTCTCCTCTGAACATTTTTGTTTCAAACACACAAACACACACCTGCTCAGATCACTTTGTTGATACAAATAGACTTGGAAATGAACAGACATTTCCCTGGACCAAAAATATATATATCTTGGGTGATGTTAGTAGTTCAAGAAATGCTATTTATATTTGCTATTTATATCCTGTTATGCCAGTCAATTGCACTTTGGTAAAAGAGATACCTCTTCTACACCAAACATGTTCCTTATTCTTCATGACATCTTTCCCCTTCTCCCAGGCCATTTTTTGCCTTGTTTTCAGGGTGCCCTATCAGCTAGAACTACTAATAAGCATGTTGTGCTCTGTCATTCTTGACTACTTTCTACACTTAATTGGGAAAGATGACTTCCCATAGAGCAACAGCTAAAAGAACAGTGAAATCCTGTTCACGGAGTTGTGGGTGCCAGTTATTCAAAGTCTATTCTGCATCCATGGTCTGTGGGTGGAAATAAATACTGTTTTTCTCCGAAAATAAAACAGTGTCTTATATTACTTTTTGCTCCCAAAGATATGCTAGGTCTTATTTTCAGGGGATGTCTTATTTTTCCATGAAGAAGAATATGGTACACATTTATTGTTATTATTATTGGGAAGGCCTTATTTTCAGGGGGATGCCTTATATTTCAGCGAGAGGCAAAACTATAAGTAGGTCTTATTTTCGGGGATGTCTTATTTTTAGGGAAACAGGGTATTTATCAGAGATTTCCCTGTGCTAAGGGAAAAGAGGAGAAAGAGGAAAGAGTTCCTGTAACTTTAACAGTTGCATAGACAAAGCAATGTCAGGAAGTGCAGCTTTTAATGTAAACGACACCCACTGAAATTTCCTCCTCTACCCACTATTAAAAGATAAGAGAATCCTTGTCCCCCTTTTCATCTGAGCAACCTGGCCATGGGGCAAGTGACAGAAGGGGGCTAAGAGTAATTTTAGCAGGAAGTGTATTAACCACCCTTCAGTCCTCCATCACTGATCCTACAATGTTTAAAGTTTATTTGTTAGAACCTAAGCCTGGATACTTGTGATCCCATATCTCTTCGAAGTCTTAGACTCGGGCAAGAGACCAGTAAATCCGACTGCTACTCCGCAAGAGAGTGAGGTAGAGAGAGAGAGAACCATTGTTCCCTTGATGTTGTTTATTTGATATTTCATTAAGTGCCTAAAGTTCGTTACTTCTGGATAGAAACAATGTGTCAGCATTTATGACCTAGTTTTACAAAAAAAAAAAAAACCCAGCTGAAACAGAAACTCTAATGCAGTCACTGTTACCACAGGGACACCAATAATAAAACTAATCACTCTTCTCTAATAGTTCTCTTTTGGCCAACATTATAAGCTGCTCAAAAGACCTGATAGAATAATTGTTCAACTCAGGTTAATATGTGGTGTCACAAGTTATAGTTGTACAATACATGCAAAGAGGAGGTATGGTCCGAGAGGCATTTGTCCCACAGTTTGATCTGGCTTGAGAATGGGCTGGTTTCTTGTTTTTCTGGTGACTACACTATACAGTCATCAATGGGAAGCGTACATCCATCAGGCATCTACTGCATATATCTTTAGTGTTTTCTGGCAAAATAATAATAATAATAATAATAATAATAATAATAATAATAATAATAATAATAATAATAATAATAATAATAATAATAATAATAAACAATACCTCATTTAATGCTAACCATAGCAAAGAACTGGTGGGATCATAAGCCTGAAAAAGTGACTGAAAATGAGCATGCAAAATTACTTTGGGACTTCCGAATACAGACAGACAAGGTTTTGGAGCATAATACCCCGGATATTGTGATTGTGGAGAAGAAAAAAGGGTGGATCATTGATGTTGCTATACGAGGTGATGGTATCAGGAGCTGAAAATTGAACTTCAGAAACTCTAGCATAAACCGGTACAGGTGGTCCCAGTGGTCATCGGCACGCTGGGTGTGGTGCCTAAAGAGCTAAGTAAGTATTTAGAAGAAATTGGAGTTGACAAAGTCATCGTCAGTCAACTGCAGAAAGCCGCCTTACTGGGATCTGCTTGCATAATTCGCCGATACATCACATAGTCCTAAACGCTTGGGAAGTGTTTGACTAGTGATTTGTATTACAAAATCCATAGTAGTTAGCTATGTCGTTAATAATAATAATAATAATAATAATAATAATAATAATAATAATAATAAATTCCCCAGGACCTCTTGTGTACAGAATTTTGAATAGATGAAGCAAAAAGCCCTCAATTTAGAAGTAACTTAAATAATAGATGCCATCTTATAAATTTCTCATGTAGGGTCCATCATCTGCTATCTAAAACATAGTTCCACTGTGTTAAATGCCATGAAATCTAGAGACATTCTTTATATGATGCAATTACTCTTTTATGCCGAACTTCATACATTAATTTTCAGCTTACTTTTATATGTCAGTCATTTCAGTTGTAAAAGAATAAAAAAGGAATGCCACATTATTTTCAATATCCAGCTGTTGATATTTCCCATAGGTATTTTTGTTTCCCTGAAGAGTCGTACAGATAAACTATGCTAAGAAAAAACATCGTTATTTCATGCCAATATTTCTGTATTTTCCTAGTGTACTTCTAAGTTTGATGTAAAGGCATACTTGAATAACTGTGTGCACTTCCTGTAATAAATCACTTGTTAAGCTATATAGATAGATATTGACACAGATATGAATATGGATATACTGAAAATACTACAGATTCTATTTTAGCACTATGCATTTCACTCTTCATAAATTAATCGCCTATGCTGAAACATTTAAAACCTTAGAGAAATCCGTGCACCTCACAACAAAGCAAATTTCTCTGGCACACTGTTTGTTAAATGATACTATAGTCTAGAAACATTATTTAGACAGAGATGTAATTTATTGCATATTGAAATAAGACAATGTTTGAAGAAGTATAATTATTTTTACAGTCTGTAGTGTATGAACTTCCTGGCACAGGGATTAAATACAAGGGACTGAGCTGTGAAGATTGCTTTCCATAGGCACCTTGCTGCACAAGCATTGACTTCATTAGAAAGGCCAGAGTTAGATTAATATGGCAGTCAACAGCTTCAAAAACTCGTAGGTAATGAATAGGGATGGGCACAAAATGCCAAAATGGCATTTCATTTCTTTTTTTTTTCTTCCCATTTCATTTCATTAAAAAAAAAATCATTTTGTATTTCATTTTGTTTCATTTTGTGTGTGTTTTTTATTTTATTTGTTACACTGTTTGGGCCATGGTTGCATTTTCCCCCCACCAACCAGCTGGTTTTTCTTTTTTTCTCTCTTTTTAAAATATTGTGCTGCTCAGCTGGCCCATGGGCCGGGTCGGCACATTTTTATTTTTATTTTTATTTCTTAATTTTTTTTAAATCCCGCCAACCAACTTGCCCGCAAGTGCTTTTAAAATGACCATTTCATTTCCTCTGTAATGAAATGCTGCTTCATTGTTTCATTTTGTTTCATCTTGTTATGTAATGAAACGACGAAACAGCATTTTGTTTTTTGTTTTGCGCCCATGTGTGTGTGTGTGTGTGTGTGTGTGTTGTGTCGTTACAGTCATGACCGTCTCTTCGTGACTCGATGTCCATGGAGTTTTTTTGGCAGGAATACTGGAGTGGTTTGCCAATTCCTACTCCAGGTGCCTACAGCACCTGGTATTCCCTGGTGGTCTCCCATCCAAGTACTAACCAGGGCCGACCCTGCTTAGCTTCCGAAATCAGGCGAGATTGGATGTGCTTAGGGATTCTAGGCAGCTTTTGTGCCCATAGTGCCTAGTAATGAATCAAAAGTAATAATGGTGGATATCTCCCATGTAGCTCACAGACAGTTTGTGTCACAATGTATGCTTCATTTTGAATTCCACAGAAACTCATCAGGACTGACTAGCGCTTTACTCCTGTCATTTCATATAATGTAGCCAATTTTTAAAATGGGTGCAGCTCTAACCATAAAATTGTCACTTTTACTAATTTTGTCCCTCTTTCTACTCTCCTGTTTGTTATAGTAAATGAATATAGAACTGCTCTAATACTTTCAGCAGACAATGACTAGAAGTTTTGGTCCCAAAGGACAGACTATAATTACCCTAGACAGAAGGATATATTTTATTGGATTAGTTTAGGGCGATATAACAGACATGTTTGTTTTTCTGGTTGAATAATTCTGCAATGTGCACTTTAATTTTACCCACTTTTTTTTCTTTTTGCCCAGCAAATTTATAGGTTTTTATATGCAACTTCTTTCTATCCTCCAAATCAAAATAGTTGTGCCATTTGCAACCTTATTAGGGAAATAGTTGGGTATACCTTTCAAAGCTCAAATGATGTTAAAAATACTTTATACTTTTAAAATCATATGTTGAAAACATGCATTTAAGATGTCAAATTCAAGTTAGTTTTTTGCTAATGCAGAGCTATGTGCCAAAAAGTGTGTTCTGAAGCTGACGTACGGTGCAAGCTCAAAACTGCGTGGCATGTAATATACTCAAGTCAATAGGATCCTGTATAGTAACAAAACCTGTTATTCCAGCTTTGCAGCAAAAATTGCGGCTTTGTTTTGGCTTGGTGCAAGTGGATACTTGAGTATTTATATTTATGGCTAAGGGTCGAGCAATATTCAGTCAGCAAATAGCTTAAGAACTACTGTGTCTTATTTTTCATTCAAGTTTAAGTGGTTTGATTTTTTTCCTGTCCTTGCAATTTTTATACATTGTTATAAGTTCATGATAATCTGTTTTAAAATAACAGGGGAGGGCTTGAAATTACTGGCCAAGGATGTCCACCATGCTGTGCTTGGAAAGGACCCACTGTTGGAAATAGAATGCGGGAATGGGCTGACTTTTTTCACTGGTCTAGGAAAGCAATCCTTTTGTTGCAGAATTGCTGTTTGTGTATTTCTGTAATATTTTCCGAATTGGATGAACATACTGTTTTACAGCATACTACAGTGCACATTTTGAAATATATGGTGTACCTCAATAATTAATTTATATTCATTAAACCTGTGTCATTTACTTTTCCTTCTCCTTTACATGATGAATGGTTGTTTACTATTTCTTGTAATCTCTTGGGTCCTCTCATTCCTCCATTTCAACCAGAAGTTGTAATCTCAAGATTACAATTGACGTGATAGGTTTGAATCAGTAAATGACATCTGTGGGACATTTTTGTCTCCACATTTTCTGCAGAAGCTCATTGCTCTGCAACAAACGAACTCAGAATTTTGGTGACTTTGTGTGGGTCTTAAACCAGTCAGGAAAGTGCACTGTTTCCATGTAGGTGGAGCCCCAGCACAATATCCCTTCTTTCCCTTTGTTGTCATGTCTGGGTGTAGGGCGCAAATGGCAAGTAAGAACCATTGCAGCAATGAAATGAGATGCAGATATTGCCTGCCCAGACTTGGCTGAGATCAGGGTACATGTACCTAGATCAGGGGTGTATCTAGGGGGCCAGAAGGGTGCATCTGTCCCGGGCGCAGCACTCTGGGGGCACCTGGAGGGGGAGCAGAAGGAGGAAGCCGTGCACCCAGCAGTCCTTCTTTCCCCTAAGGCTTGGTGATGGCACCCCCTCTGCTGCCTCCGCCGCCATGCACCAGGCGAGCGGTGAAGCAGGCCGGCCGGCAGGACTGCAGTGGTTGCGGTGCCCTCCTCCTCCTCTTCCTCGCCTTGGTGGGAGATGTGTAAGGCGTGCGTGCACTACCACAGGTGCACACATGCACACACGTGCCCATCTGCCCATCCGCCTGCATGCACACGCGTGCACCCACCCACCCCATGCCTGCAGGGTTCGGCCCCCTGTTGCTGGGTGAGTGTGATATGGGGTGGCAGCAGGAAGGGCGTAAAAATGAACTTTGTGCCCAGGCGCTCCAGATCCTGGCTACACCTCTGACCTAGATCTTAGAACAGGCTTGCCCAAGCTCACCCTGCAAGACTATGTGACTATCTCATGGAAATCTTGTCCTCTACTTCATTCATTGAGATAAACAGTTGGCACCTCAGGGTGGCAACTCCTTGCCTCTTTGGTGCTTGTTACTACCTTTCCCACTAAGAGGGGGTAGGAGTTTAAAGGATACTGGCATCCCGGTGATCAGCTGGGGAACTATGAGGAATGTCTCAGCATCACCAACTAGCTTTGGACGAAAGAAGGCACTCTACAAGTGAATCAGCAAAGAAGTCTCACCTCGTAATATGGCATTTGCTAACTTGCTTGGAGGTTTGCAGTTCAGTTGGCTGGCTCATTTTAACAATTGGATGGTTCCGCTTTGGCTGTTCCATATTAGCTGTGAATTCCATATTAGCTCATATTCTGAAGCATGGAAGCTGTTTCAGATAGCTAGATGTGACATTTAGAAGAGTATAGCCAAGTTAGGAGAGGTGTTTGTGCAAGATCATTTAAGCCCTCTCGCTTTAGCAAGTTCTATTCACGGCAATGATGGGAAATTCTCTACTGAATTCTTCTTGCTAACATGATTTTAACCCAGACACTGCTGGGAACTCTTATTCTTTCTTGTGAAGCAGGGTGTTAGGAGACACATTCACTTGAAGGACAGATTTATCTCATTGCAATTCCTCCTGGACTTCATTGTTCTAAGTACAGCCAAAATGAAATAAAGACAGTCCATGCTTTAAAAACCTTACTGTTTCCCAATGAAGGAAACAGGGAAGTATGAAAGATCATCTAGTACAACTGCGACAGACATATGGGTGGCTTGTCCAGAGATCCAAAAAATTCAGTGCACTTTCCATTTGACATTGTATCTGTACTGTTGAGCTCAGCACCTGCCAGCATTATCTGAGTACAGTGGACCCTTGTATAACAAACAGTTTGTATAACATAAAATTTGTACAACATAAAAAATTTCGGAGATAGAGGAAATTTGCTTAACATAATCGCCTATGGGGTGAATCCGTACAACATAAAAATGGGATTGCTCCATTTTCAATGCATTCCTATGGGAAATTTGTATAAAGGAAAATTTGTTTAACATCATTTCATTTGGAACGAATTAATTCCTTTATACAAGGCACCACTGTAATTAATTGCATAAGATCAGAAGTAAGGTATGGTAACTGAACAAACTGGTCCACCTGAATGTTCTGCTATATCTTTATCTAACATGCATTTGATGTTTCTGATACCCTAAAGATGGCATGATGGGTATACATGTCAAAAGCTTGCTCTTTTAACTGTATTAAAGATTTTAAAGGTTTTTTTTTTTTTAGCTTGGAACCTTAACTCTTGAAAAATTTTGTAGATCTTTTTCAGTGTGTTGACTGATATTGGTCTACTCTGTTTTAGCATGCTCCAAGAAAGTAGGTTTTTTTTGTTATCCTAGTAAATATACTTCAACATTTTAATAGTTTCTTAATTTTTTCCCTAAAAATGGGGTTCCACTGCCCTCCTATTCATTCTGTGTTGGCATGACCCCTCACACTCTCAGTCCTGTACTGCACACAGTGTGTTCATTTGCAGCTTTTAGAAACAGCTACACACCTTGCAGTGTTGCAGCGGCCTCTCTCCTTTTGTTTCACTGTGTAATATTTAAAATGGTTTCTTCTGATATTTTTGCTTATTAAGCTAGATGAAGGCAAAAAAATAGGAGAAGAACTTAACTTTTAAGCAACCATGGAGTTCATGAAATCACATGGATACATACATGTTATACACTTGGTTACCTCTGCACCTTGTCATTTTTCCAGTTTCTCTGAACGGAGTGACAGAAGCACAGTCACAGCAATTTGAAAGGGTACAATCCGTTGGTCGAGTCTGTGTTGAAGGAAGGCATCTCAAGAAGAGCACAACAAAGCTTTCAAACCTAATCCAATGAGTTTGGATCTTCCAACAGGTCATGCAATGCATTGGCAGATTCCTTTGGTGTTTGGAGGGGTCAGAAGTGGCCTAAAGGCATTCTGTAGGTGGAAGCAAAGAGCAATACTGTACACTAGAGATGGCACGACTCAAAAAAATGGTGTTTCGTTTGTCGTTTGGTCGTTTAGGGGTCCGTTTCGGTTCGTTTTCGTTTTCGTTTTCATTGGGGTTTTTTGCATTTTTTTGTTTTCGTTTTTGTTACATAATGAAATGAAAAAACGAAAACGAAAATGAAAAATTGCTGTTTCATTAGCATTCTTTTCAGTTCAATGTATTTGCCGCAACGAAAACGAAAAACACGGCAAAATTTTTCGTTTCCGTTTCCGTTTTGTTTTGAAAAATTTTTGTTTTTGTTTTCGTTGCATAATGAAAAAAAAAACAAAAACGAAAACGAAAAATTGCTCGTTTCGTGCCCATCTCTACTGTACACTTTCAGAAGCAGCAGTAGATAAATGCTGCTGTAGGTGGCAGCACAGCTTCAGTCCATTCTTTGGGTTGCTCTGATGAGCTGTCCAACACAGTGCTTTCGCCATTTCTTTTTCTTTTGGCAGCGTTCAAAGGGATGATGCCGATGAGATAAAAAGTAAGGAGCATGTGCCTATCCCAAACAACCAACAGTTGAGTACTCAGTAGAGGAGCCCAGAGCGGCATACCATTATACAAACTGCACATTTGCATTTACCATTCTTACCCAGGTGGGTTAATCCATTGTTGGATCTACTGGGGAAAATGTTTTGTTTCTGTTTCACCTGCATTCCTAAATATTCCATTCCAGCGTTCAAATGTGTGACCCTGAGGAAAAATAGCTAAGCTTTCTTAATTTGCTGCAAGATAAATTGCCACTGCTTATTTTTATACCTTTCCTTCTTGCTAAAAGTTCCAAACCATTCTGTCAAAGAGATGAGGCCAACAGCTTGAGGTGACTAAGGCTGCTGATATTTGAAACAAAGCCTTGCTAGGTACCTGGCCCTATCAAATATTTTTCATCCGTCCAGCCACTGCCATTCTGGCTATTAAATAAAGCCACTTTGCTCCTGCTCAGTTCAATTAAAATGTCTGCTTTGGATTTCATTTGTTATGTGCTGTCCAGTGTGCATCTGACTTATGGTTACGCTAATAACCACATTTAAGGCATGGTTTTATCACTGCAATCCCCATTGAGTTTCCATGGCTTTGTGGGGATTTAAACCTCTGGCTCCTAGTCTGACATTCTGTTCACCATACCACGCCAGGCTTAATCTATAGCCATTTATGTTCTAATGATAATTATGAAGTGGGGTTTAGCCCTCGTTTTATCTCCTGACCTGATCTCATATTTCTCTTAAGTATAGTGTACATCAATAGCCTTAAACCACAAATCAAGTGAATACAGTGTATTCATTTTAATGCCAGTTTGTTTTGTGGTTTAATTTGGTGATTTAGATGGACCTCTGTTTTGATGCTGTTGGGACTTTATTTAGATCTATCTAAATTGCTCTGATTCAATTTGGTATTAAACCAAATTACTTGTTTGGACCTAGTATTTACTATGTATACATCAAACTTTTCCTTTTGGAGGGCCTAAATGGTGCTCTGTCATAGTCTCCTATTGAGGAACTGACTAGCCAAGAAATATCCTATTGAAAGAAAGCAGCAAAAATAATATAGTCAGGCTATTCTTTAGGCTCTGGGGTTCTTTGCCTCATGAGTTTCCATACAGAAAATTCATTTTAAGTCACCCTGGAAGCGTATGCGTGATTTGGCTTGCATAAGCTGGAGAAAAATTGTAATTTTTCAGTTTCTTCTATACCTTAAAAAAATTAGGGTGGTATCTTTTAAATTATCAGCAAATTAATAATGAACATCATTTCCCCCAAAGGGTAAGCCTTCTTTTCTAACAGATTCTTTTAAACATCATTAATTGGGTGTCTTGTGAGGTTGTATATTTTTCTAATGATCTGTCTTTACTGCTGTTCGAACTCTTTTGTTTCAGTTTGGTTTTTTTTTCCCAAGGCACTACTTTTATTCTCACTCCCAAGGCTAGAGAGACAAAGATCTGGAGAGGGTGAATTTGCTTTGTGTTTCCTCAGGAAAACATGTTAACACGGTTATATTTCTGCAGTGTTGTGTGGAACACAGGTTCCAGGGGTCCTAAGCAGTCTTCGACAATACCACATGATAATAAGTCAGGGTGGGAAGTCTTTGATCCCAGCTAGTAAGAAAGTTCAGAAAGGAAATTGCATCAAAGCAGCTAAATTAAGTTGCTGGGAAAGCCTGGCATAGATTCTTGGCAGAGAGCCCGTGTTCTCTATTTCTGAATGCCATCTGTAAAGGTTTCTTCTGATTCTCCTCTTCTTGCATGGGTCTCTTCCATTAGATAGCTGGAGTCGGGAATGGTTTTCTATTTTTTTCCTGTCACTTCGTTTCTTTCTCTCACTTCCCTCTGTGTGGAAACTGTTTCCTGGTGAAGTCTTTTTTGGCTCCTCTCTCCAGAATTATCTTCATTCCAGAAGTCTCTAGTAGCAGCAGCTGCTGCTTAAGCACCTATCTGAAGGCCCAACTTCTGTAGCTCAACCTGAGAATGAATTCCTTTGAAACAACCCCTTGTGCACAACTTCCACTGCCTCTCCATTCCAATTCCAAGGGTTTTTAGAACAGGGAAGGTTTGCTGGTAAAAGCAATTAACTAACAGATAACAAGGAGCAACGTCAAAACTGCCCTGTTTCCCCAAAAATAAGACATCCCCTGAAAATAAGACCTACTTACAGTTTTGCCTCTTGCTGAATATAAGGCAACCCCCCCCCCAAAATAAGACCTCCCTGATAAAAAGGCCTTCCCCAATAATAAGGCCTTCCCCAATAATAAGGCCCACCGAAGTTACCGTAACTCTGGACTCTGGACCGTAGCGGTGGGCGCTGGCGTGCAGCTCACTGTTGGCCACAGCACAGCCGGAATAGGCAGGAAGTGCCAGGTCTCTTTTAATCAGAGAGCCCGCACCGCCGCCAGGACAAGCTGCCGCCTGCTGCTCGCTAGGCCCTGACTGAGTCAGAGTGACTTACAATTAGACAGTGAGTCGTGCGGGGCAAGAGTTGGGCACATTGTGTGGACACACAGGGGTGACTGAGGTAGGGGGGGAAATGTCTGATGAAGGGGTGGGGGATGTCTGGTGAAGGTGTCCACTGGCATTGGGTTGTGGGGAGGGGAATCACTTAAAATGATCGTGGAAAAATAAGACATCCCCTGAAAATAAGACCTAGCAGATCTTTGGGAGCAAAAATTAATATAAGACACTGTCTTATTTTCGGAGGGAAAGGGTATTGTTCTTTCTCTGAAACTTCCTCACATTCACCAGCCTTCTATGACGTGGCTTTCCAAAAGCGGCCTTCCAATCCACTTGAAAATACTAATCCAATCCACTTGAAAATACTATGCAGATGGATAGTGTCCATGTTAAAAGGGGCTGGTTGGGGTAGACATTGAAGGGAAAGGATCCCCTACCCACACCAGATGCAGTTCCGCTCAAAGAATATGTCTTTGCCGTATTGAGGCGGGATCTCTTCTCACTCCGCCATACAGCTTAGAGATCTTAATTTTCATGTTTCCGCCCCAAGATTCCTCTCCACCTGCACCAAATCTTCTGGGATTTTGTGATCTCCACCCCCCCACCACAAGAAGAAATGCTAAACTTGTCATAAATTTGTGAGATTGTTGCAGTACCCTACACAGAATGACAGCATTTTCTGCACAAGAGTTATCAGAAAGGGCATGATTTTTTTCCGAGTCTTGAATTTTGGGTAAAATCCCTTTTTGCTACACCAGAGTGCAGAGAATAGCTACAGGTTCCCCAGTCAATCCTTTGTTCATTAACTGGTATTTAAAGTCTCCATAACTAGCTCTGAGACTTTTGTAGAAGAAAACATGTATTTACGTACAGTTGCTTAAAATTACAGACTTGTATACAGTGCTTTCTCTACTGCATACTTCAGACTAATTGATCTGTGTGTGTTTATATATCCAGACTGTGGTAGCAGCTCACATAAATGTCAAACCTCCCTGTAAAACTAAGAATCCATTTCACACATAACCATCTTTCCTTTCTCCATCTCCCCCACCTAACATAATAGTTAATTCACTAATGCCAGAAACCACCATGGCATTGTTTTCTGGTAATTATACACACCTCATATGCTGGCTTTTTAATGCACTAATTGCATGATTTGTTTTATGATTTCTTCTGATTACCAATTAAGTTACCTTTTTCCTGTATTTCATACATACCATTAGACTTTACAGCACTCCCGTTTTTAATTTCTCACCTAGCAGGGGTTCTCACACATTTGAAGACTGTATTATCCACTCAATAAACAGAGAGAGTTTAATTTTCTGTGTAACATATTGGTGTGGACTCAGAAGGATGATGTTCCTAATATTATGCTATCAAGAGTGACATTTAATTTTACAGGGGAGGGAAAAATCTTGTTTTTCACTGTCATAACAATGTGCACAGAGCATGATTTTAGAGATGGGTAGAGACCAAATCAAGTGATTTCCTGTCTGTTAGCTTAGTTGAAGTTGTCACATCTCCCCAGTCCTTCTTGTACTTTAAGTCACTCAGTTATTCTAGCTTAGTCATTCAGTTTGTGATTGTGATTTAGAGTGTGATTGTTTAAATGTGGAAGCTCTCGCCAGTTTTGTGCCATGTCCGAGCCTATCACTATCATGCCATATCTGTAAATTTGCAAAACGTCCAAAGAAAGTCTCAAAGAAGTGCCTGCTGTGAGGATCCGTGAGGAGCTGTAATTTTTTTTTAATTTTATTATACGGTCATTGACCTGAGTAATTAAAATAGGCTTATAAAATACAGTATATAAAATACATAAAATACATAAAACGTTAAAATATTTCAGAGAAGATTAGTCCCTATCATATGGTTATCTAGTGATAACTTTTGCGGATTCTCAGAGCCGCAAATAAAAACTTGGCCACAGACTGTGTAATTGTTTGGTTTGCTCCTGACAGCAGGAATTTCAAGAGATCAGTGGAGGGCATACCGGTATATTTGCTTGTATAAGGGTGGAGGCAGGGCCGGCGCTTCCATTAAGGTGAACTAGGCAGTTGCCTAGGGCGCCAAAATGGAGAGAGGGTGCTGGACAGCCTGCCGGCCCCCCTCCGCTGGGCACTGCCACCTGTCCCCCCACTGCCCGCCAGCCGCTCGCCACCGTCTGCACATGGAGAGAGACGTATCTGAAACCGATGAATCAAGACCCTCATTTTCCAGGATCCCACCTCAGGTTGGAGACTGCCCCTATTAAGACTTCTCAACTTCCGTTGCAGGAAGGTGATGGAAGTAATAATGAGAAAAGACAGAGTTGGAATGCTCCCCCCCTACACACACAAATACACTCATACAGATATTCTGCACACTTTCTAGTACCTGACAGTGGCAAAACTAGGGGGCTTGGGGGATGTCTGCCCCTGGGTGCCGCATCTAGGGTCTCTAAACTGGGTGCCAAACCTCTCCCTGCCCAGGAGCTGGAGGAAGGCACATCAAGGGTGACCTGCCAGGGCTGACATGGAGAGCTCCCTGGCTGCTGTTGCCTTAGAAGCCTCATGGTGCAGTGGTTAAATGCCTGTACTGCATCTAAAACTGTGCTCACGACCTGGGGTTCAATCCCAGGTAGCAGGCTCATGGTTGACTCAGCCTTCCATCCTTCCGAGGTCGGTAAAATATGTACCCAGCTTACGGGGGGCAGGGGCAATGTGTAGCCTGCATACTGTAATTAAAACTGTAAACCACCCAGAGACTACTTGAAGTAGTATGGGGCGGTATATAAGCAGAACACTTTGCTTTGCTTGTCTTATCCATGGCACCTTAGCCCCTCCCTGTTGGGGCAAAAACTAACTTTGTCCCCAGGCGCTGAAAACCCTAGCTACACCCCTGATACCTGAATATGCCTTGTGTGCTAATGCTGTGCATTAATTATGTCTTTGCCCACATATGTTGAAGAGGGACATTAGGTTTGCTCTGTACAGCGTAGCTCATGACAACCAATACAGATTTATAGGTTGAACCCTGGAGATGGATTCCCCGCCTTCCTTGGCAAAACGGTTTTATTTTCTTGTATCATTTTCTCATGTGATCTTGTATATTACCATCTACAGTGTTATGAAAAGAGTAAGGGTTTTATTTTTATTTTTTTAAAAACCCATCGAATATGCAGTAATACTGTAAGAAAACTGCAGCATTAAAACTGTACCTATTGCTTTATTTTTGCTTTTCAGACAGTTAGGCCATTGTGCTCTCGCACACTGGCAGCCAAGTATGCCAAAGGGACAGGTGGCAGGTCTCAGGCAGCCCATGAGATAAGCGGTATAAAATGCAGGAAAAGCTCACTTCCAGAGCTAAAGAAGGAGAATAGACATGTTTCACAGTGCTGAGTAAATTTCATACATAGGCTTGAAATCTATTTTGACCCTGAAAAAGTGTAACTGTACTCACAAGGCATTTAATTCATTCTGCCATTGGCTACAAAGACCTAGTCGGCATGTAGGATCCCAGCATGCTTGTTTGAAAAGGACAGTTCATTCCGGGCACGTGGAGAAGGGTGACTTCTGTGCTGTTCAAGTAAGAAAGAATGTGACTTCTGCACAGAACATTATACCATCTGCTTCTTTTTGGAATTTGTTCCAGCTCTTTTACAGTAGGGCAAAGCATCAATGGCTCACTTTTAAAATGTCAGTCTCCTATAGCCCGTGTGTGTGTGTGAGTGTGTTTCTCATTTCTATTTCATATGAGTCTAAAGAAAGTTAATGCAAATCCTTAGCTAACACACACACACACACATACACACACACACACACACACACACACACACACACACACACACACCTATACTGTACATATTTATTTACTGTATATACTTGAATAGAAGCCTAGTTTTTCAGCCCTAATTTTCAGCTGAAAAAAAGGGGCCCTTGACTTATATTCAGGTCAATACTTTTAGCCACTGAACGGTGGCTAAAAGTCATTTTCAACATTGCGGGCTACTTCTCATGACCCCCCCCCTCTGCATCACAGGGGAGTGGCACACAATGTTTAAAATGACTTTTAGCCACTGACCCAAGCATTTGCATCACTGGCTAAAAGTCATTTTAAACATCACATACCACTCCTGCAGCTCACAAAGGAGGAGCTGCCAGGCCCTGCTGCATTTCCCACCCTAGACTTATACTCGAGTCAATACGTTTCCCCAGTTTTGGGGGGTTAAATAAGGGGCCTCGACTTATACTTGGGTCGACTTATACTCAAGTATATACGGTATTTATTTACTTACTTACTTGTTAACCGCACCAACTTTCCCAAAGGAAACTGTGGGTGGTGTACAACAAATAAATATACGATGCAAAATACAAAAGCAAAAAGAAAAATCAACACAATAAAAACAAAACAATATGGATAATTCCAGCATGGCAAGAAGTCAGGCAAACAGGTGGGCTAACAAACATATTAGCAGCTACAAAACAATCACAATCAATATCTACAAAACAATATCTGTGTCATAGCACTATCGTAGGTTTAAGGACACTGATCAGGTAATGAAATGAATGACTAGTGAGATTTATCACAGTATGTGTGGTTTTAGACACATTACTCTTGAATATTAATCAAAACCCCATTAGACATAGTCTATATTCTAAGTGATCCATCCATCCTGTATCACATAACAAGACCCGTGGAATTCTAAATACACTGAATGTTGTTAGAAGCAAAGCCCTTGTCTTTGAAGATGATTCCTCTGTTGGTTCCTGCCAGAGCATGTCCTATGCCGCTCTATAAAGAGCGGGAGAGGCCACATTGTACCATATGCTGTTCTGCGAGCACCCTGCGGACTGCAAGCCAGCATGGAGAAATGTGCAAAATTGAAGGTGTCCCTGTAATAACAAGTAAGAACAGATCCAGCACTACCAAAGGTGCAATTTTTCCATAAATTGTACAGCAAAATTGGGTAACCATTACTTATCCTTAGTGTCTTTTTTTTTCCTTTTAGAAAAACACCCTCTCACTTTTAAAAGTCCGTTTCATTCATTGTCCTTTTTTACCGTTGAATAATACATGAGTCAGAGGCAAAGTTTCTCAGGCTAGAAAATACAAAGACTCTCCTCGCTGAAATGCCAGTTTTAACTGGCCTGACAAGGTCACCAAATATAATCAGAATTTCTAAAACCTGCAGCTCTCTTTTATGTTTGCTTTAGCTGCCAATTTTGGGGACTGCCAAATTAAATATACGTCTACAAGAATATGGTCCTGTCTGGACCTACTAAGTGCTTTTTTTTAAATATCACATTTTCTTTTATCTTATATTTAAGGAAGCATGAAATCTCCTTTTATTTATAAGCTGAAATGGGGACTTGGTGTTTCTGAAATACAGTATTACTCTTTCTCAGTTACATCTGTCTAAATATTCTTCTCATAGAAAGAAGGCTTACTTTTAGTAATTTTGTTTTCACTTACCTTCTGCTCTTTTGCTTTTAGCCATTCATGGAAAGTTTTATTTTAAAAGAGAATAATAAGGACTCTGGGAACGAATGGAACGGTTAGCATCGTACAAACCCAAGTAGCATGCATTCTGTTATTTCTAAGCCTTCGCCAAATTGCTTGGCTAACACTTCTGATTTGTAAGATATTTGAAAGACATGCAACACTCAGTCACACACACATACATCATCATCATAATTGACTGGTTTTCTTTTTGAGCCTTTCTTGGCACAACAGCAAACCTATGCTACGCTTAATGTGTGATTCATTGTCACAAGGAAAGTACTCCACTTCTTTATTTAAATTCAGCATCTGCTCCTTCAAAGCATACTCATTACCATTAACACTCCAAAACCCGCTAGAAACAGGGCAAGTCTGAGCACAAACGCTGTTTCCTCCATTTCCTTAAAAAAGGGAACCTGGTGCTCTCCATCATAATGCATTACACTGATTTTTGAGATTATAGAAGTCAACACAGAGAGGTTGTTTTTAAGCCCTTCACAGCACAATGATAGACGTATTTACTGGGACGTAAAGTCCCACTAGTTTCAGTAGGGCCGATTGCCAAGTTAGGCTGCTACCTGTATGACGACTTTCTATAGTACAGCAAACTTTTCCAATCCTCCACTGAGTAGGGGGGAAAAATTTAACATCCTAACAGAAGTGTCATCCTAACAGTCAGTGTCACTGTGACTTTCCATTGACGATGTGTGTGTGTTGTGTCGTTACAGTCGTGACCGACTCTTTGTGACCCCATGTCCATGGAGTTTTCTTGGCAGGAATACTGGAGTGACTTGCCAGTTCCTACTCCAGGCGCCTACAGCACCTGGTATTCCCTGGTGGTCTCCCATCCAAGTACTAACCAGGGCTGACCCTGCTTAGCTTCTGAAATCAGGAGAGATCGGATGTGCTTAGGGCATCTAGGTAGCGCTTCCATTGACGATACATCTAACTTAATTTTTTGGATATCAGAGCAGAAGGGAGAGTAACATCAAAATTGTTTTTAAGAGATTTCAAAATATCAGATATTTTGGGCAACTTCATATTGTTGAACCAGTTGTTCTTTCTGGATAAAGGAGAGCAGCTCCCAACATTAAACCAACTATGATAGGTTATCTATTTCTTTTTCACCGGACCCCTTCGACCTACCTGCGCACATGAATCAGATCCTTCTGTTGGCTAAATTGCTCATATGTCATAGCTTTAATAAGAAAGAAAAAAACTTGCCAGACCTAGGCTATCAAGTCAGTTTCTTTGAAGAAGTAGAAAGAAACCTTAATTTCGTATTCATCTGATGACATTTTTGTTGAAGACAAAAAGAAAGTGAGGCATAAGTACTTTTATGGAATTTGCTACTACAGGGAATGCTGATGGCTTCTTCTACGGTAGTTGACCTTCAAGAAGGATGAAACAGATAACGCTATCAGTGATCGCTAGTTATAAAGGGATTCTTTTCCTCCACATTTCCTTTTTGGAATTGTGTGATTAGTTGCAGGATGAAAAGCAGCCTGATTCCAAAACAAGAGCAAAAAAGAACTATCCTCCTTATACCCTAATTGTGAGTTACCCTTAGGTCAGGGGTGCCCAAACTTTTTGTAAGGAGGGCCAGATTTGGTGGCTGAGAATGTGTCAGGGGCCGGTTGCTCCTTGACCCTGCCACCCCACTGCAAGCCCCACCCACTGACCCATAAGCCCCACCCACTGACACCTTGCAACCCGACCCACAGGAAGGAAGGCGGGGACCAAGGGAGGGAGGGAGGGAGGTGGAAACCAAGAGAGGAAGGAAGGAAGGTGGGGAACAAGGAAGGGAGGAAGGAAGGAAGGTGGGGACTAAAGGAAGCACAGGGAGCCTGTTTAAAAAAACATGGGGTGAAGGAGGGGGAGGGAGGGGTGGGCCAGCCACCCGCGGGCCACTCAGAATGGCCTGACAGGCCGGATTTGCCCCCCCCGGGGCGGACTTTGGGCAGGTCTGCTTTAGGTCTTTGTTTGGCTACTATGGCCCAGGGATTAAAATAGAAATGCAATCTGATCAAACACTCTTTTGTTTTTATGAGAAAATAGACAGAAATCTTTTCTAGCTATACCTTGGCTAAAGAATCTTGGTTCCTTTCCCCTATAGTATCCGGAAGCTTGATGGCATAGCTCTTGTTTATGTGGTGGTGTGCCAACAGGATAATTTGGGCAGTATAATTCAAAATATTATATTTTGAAACTATGGGGGAAATCTATTCCTTTCTAATGAACAGACTGCTACAGCCTTTAAAAGTTTTCTGTCCCCCATTCATACTCTCTTGGAATCCCATTTGGACCTGGGGCAGTCTTTAGGCACCTTGGGAGCTGGGGTGAATTCTTTAATGTCCAAAAAAATGGTGCTACCAAGGCCACCATTGGAACTAGGAATTGGACCACTCCTCTATTTAAGGATCATTGGTTGTATTTTTTATTACCTGGACCAACAGAAAAGCAGTACTGAATAAATTCTTCTTGTTTGTTCCATTGCAATTTCTCCATTCTAAATTATTCTCTAAGTTATTCAACCCTAAAATGTATTAGATTTCACCAAGATAAGTAGTGGGAGGTTAACTTCTGTTGCCAATGTGACAGCTCCAAGCCAACAGAAAGGTGGCAAAGCTGCTTTTATTTATTTATTTATTTATTTACAAAATCAGGTTGATCTTATACTGGGTCTCACATTAGTCATTTAGTTAGTCCCTTAACCCTGAGGCAGGACGGGATTTGACTTCACAAATAAAAGATGTCACCACTTGATTAGTAGGGTTGGAACTTTGGGGTTAACTCAAATGGGAAAAACATGGGGGAAGCTCTTTCATTTTTGGACTCTTCATGGCTTTTCAACAGATACCCTTCAACATGTAAAAGCTTTGGAAATCTGAGAGTTTAATGAAATTTACAGATTTCATATGGAATTCATAATTCATTGGAAATTTCATAATGCATTGGAAAGTTCTCTGTGGTATTGATTGGCCTATTTATGTTTTTGTTTTATCTATTTTTAGTTATGTTTAAATCTTGGTTTTCTTTTTGGTTTTGATGGATTGTTAGCTACCCAGAGTGGCCTTCAGCCAGATGGATGGAATAAAAATTGAATGGATGGATGGATGGATGGATGGATGGATGGATGGATGGATGGATGGATGGATGGGGGATTCTATTCAGGTGCTTCTTTTATAAGGGAGCGCCTCCAGTCCTCTACCAGCTCTGACTAAAGGAACTGGCAGTGTTTGATGGAGGAACATCATATGACTATAACAACATGTTGGATGCACAGCAGTGATCTCGCAAGGCCCAGCAATATTTCATCCAGATGACATATCCATCTACTGCTCATTGTCAAGGAAGAGAATAAAGCGTATAATCACAAATGGAAAAAAGAAACAGAATGCAAGGCAATAGGGAAGCTGGGTCGGCAGCTTGCTGATGAACAGCCAGCAGTGACTTCCTTGCACTGCTGCTATCACTGGCCACCATGCTTTTAGCACTAGCATTTTTTCAGCACGGTGTTGGTGTGCTGTTTTGGCCTCTGATGCTTTTAGCAAATAAACAGACTTTTGTTTCCTATCTCTGCCTTGGGTCATCCCAAAACTCAACAGCCATATCTGTGGGATTTATAGGGAAATGATTCTCTACTTTAACACATGACAGAGAAGCCTGAAAGCTGCTGGAACAAACAGAGAATCAGTGGCATCATCATGAGACAGTGATAGATGCAAAGCATTGATTGATATGACAGGCTGCTTCCTATCCCACATTCCAATTAGCAACACCATCCTAGGTCCTTGGCATTTGTACTGAAAAGGCAGCTTAACAACTGATAAAGGTAATCTCCTACTATGTACAAGATCTGTACCAAATCGGTGCATTTATGGCCTTTTGTGTTTTCCAGAAAAGGTTCCATGCCAGGATTTGTTTGATATGGAAATTCTGCTTTTGAAGCAACCACCCAAATAACGAGTTTATAAAATCAGCCATAAATTGTGTGTTGTTCTGTAGGCACCTTCAGCAATTTGACATGAAAGTCTTGGGTATTTGGCTTCTGCTTTAAAATAGACCTTGTTTAGACTTTCAAACTTTGGAATACATTTCTGGGAGAAAACAAATATTGTTCTTATTAAAAATAGAAAAGGTGAAGGGAGCATATATTTTTTAAAAGTTGCTTGTGCTAACATTGTGTGTTCTATATTTTCTACTGGCATCAGTTACATGGTATTTCAGAAATGCAGCAGCTTGCTCCTTGGAGCCTGGATGCTTGGTGGTGTAACGACCAGGGTATGGGCGGCAGCCAGGATATTAGCAAGGAGGCCAGGACCAGGGTGTTTCCAGAAGCCAGATGGGGTGGGTGAGATGGAGAGTGTGGTCAGCCAGTCCAGGTTCAAGATTCACAGAGATGGTAGTCAGGCAGTCCAAGTACAAGATCAGCACAAAAACAGTCCAACAGGGATGGGGATGCCAAACAGGAAAACATACAGAGCAACAGAGTTTCAGGAAAGTTCAAAGTAACCAGGCCGAAGATCTCACGTTGCTGAGACAAGAAACAGAGAGTGCTGGCTGATAGCTCTATGCCAGTAGCAGGCCCACCAGCTGCACACCCTGACTAGCCTCAGCCTGAGTGGGGGCTGACTTTGCAAAGAGGCTCCAAGATTGCTGAGTCATGTGGCCCCAAAGTGACCGGTGGTTTTTCTGCCCATTGAGAGAAAGACTATCTGTTAGGGTATTCTCTTATATGCCTCATCATCTGGGTAGTAGAAAATAATTTAAAATGTAAGAGCTAGAACATTCCTATCTATTCTTTAGTAAACAGGAAAGAAGAGGAGGGTCGCTATTAAAATGTATAGAGAGGAACGACACAAGAAATCTGCCTTTTTCATAAATATCTAACGTCCTTTGTTTGTGGCAGAGGTACTATATTAGAATTATTAAACCTGTTAGATAATTTTCATCCAATAGCTGGAAACATTAAGAACAGAGATCGGCACAAACCGGGGAAACAGTGGTTTGTGATGATTCATGATTCGTCACGATTCACAAATTATGAACTCTGAATGTTCACAAATTTTCCAATGAAATCAACCATTCCATGGTACATGCACTTTGGGATTTCCAGCTGGTTAAAAAGTGTTTTTCTTGGGATGATCAGCTTTGTGGGGGTGGGGCTATAATTCAGACATCTAAAATCCAGTCGTTGCTGAACTTGGACAGCGAGAGGAGACTCAGATGAAGATTCACTGTGAGTTGAGGCCTCAAACATATGCAGGTACCCTGCCTTGCCAGCTGCTAAAGAGCACATGTTTTTATGCGTCCTGCCATTAAATGACCTTGAAAAAGCTTCTTGACTTCAGAGTACTACCAGAAGGAGGGACAGGTAAATAATTTCTGAGGAGTTCACACCTAGAAAACTCAGGAAGTCACTCCATTAGTCAGAGCTGACTTGGCAGCACATATTTAATTAAAGGAATCTTGCTTTTACCAAAAGTAATGTAATGAAAGGAACTTTGAAGATTAATGGCTGAGATCTAGTATACGTTGCAACTACAGTAGACACCTTGGAAAAATCAAAATTTACATAGGTGCCGACTCACCAAATCCCCATTGATCCAACAGGCCAACGAGTTTTGATATACTACTGGATTTCAGTACAGTATTTCAGCCATCATTCTCTTTGACAGAATTTCACCCTAACATTTCCAGGTGTTTCCTTGTATTTATACTAGCAAGCTGAGGGCAACATGCGTTTTTCTGGTATATGGACAGATGATTTCAACAGAGTAAATATCCCTGACTCTGGAGCAGAGAAATGGGGCCTTTTTTGGCATTATGTCTGAATCAGTCAACTATGGTTAATGCTAATTCAAATCCCGGTTTGCAAAGCCTATTTAAACTGTGGTTTCAAGATTAGTTATTAGCGGAAATAAAATCCAATGTATCTTAACCAGATATATTGTATCATAATAACCAGGTACATGGCTTGTGACAAGCTAGCTTTATAGCATTTTATTTACACAAATAAAATAGAGCCATGGCTGTTAAATCAGTCAAGAATTCTTGGCCTGGAACAAGTTTAGGCCTTGCTGAATACATTTTATGTTATCTGTTGTTATGCAGGAAGATGACTTGGAATTAAAGACTCAATATTTTTTGGCTTTCTTCTTTAGAAACTTTCCTTAAGCAGATGATATATTTAATTGTGCCAGGACGTAGCCAAGGGAGAAATTCAAAGGAATAAGAAGACCATATGAAGTACTGAGAGGAAAGCTTTGCCTTTTCCGATTAAAAACCTATACCGGTGACTGCTCTGGCATGATAGTATTGACAGACATGGAGGGTCCATTCTGATGCCATGTGCAGCAGAACAACATTCAGTGTATTGCTGGCAGTACTCAGAAAACTCCTCTCGCAATCAGTAGGCACAGAGTTCCGCTCATGATGTCACCATGGTGGCCACATGTTCTCTTGTATGAAATACATTCCTTCAATAGAAGGCTTGCGGGATCACAATCAACCTTTTAAAAAATTTATCCTAATCAGGATAGCTATTCATAGGGGGCGTGGTGGCTCAGCAGACTAATGCTCCGAAAACTGTCAGCTGCAAATTCGGCAGCTCAGCGGTTTGAATCCTGGGTGCCATGCAGAGAGTGAGCTCCTGCTGTTAACCCCAGCTCCTGCCAGCCTAGCAGTTCGAAAGCATGTAAATGAAAGTACATAAATGGGTCCCGCCGTAAAAAGCGGGAAGGTAAAACAGTGTTTTCTTGCAGCCATGCTGGCCACGTGGCCATGAGTGGCACAACACTGGCTTGAATATGGAGATGAGCACTGCCCCTAGAGTTGGACACAACTAGCATGCATGTGCAGGGGGAACCTTTACCTTTTTATAGTTATTCATGCTCATTTTTAGAGATACATGTACTTTTGATGATGGGTATGTTGCCATCCTAGATACCGGTGTTGCCAAAGCATCCTGATTATGGATACCTGTAAATGGATGTTTTTTTCTTTTCTTTCTTTCTTTAAAAAAAAATTAGCTGCCCCATTACCAAAAGGTCTCTGGGCATTTGAGAAAATGCCATTGTCATATAGCCCTGGGTGTTCAGAAATCAAATACAGTGGACCCTTGTATAACAAACAGCTTGTATAACATAAAATTTGTACAACATAAAAAAATTCGGAGATAGGAGAAATTTGCTTAACATAATCGCCTATGGGGAAAATTCATACAACATAAAAATGGGATTACTCCATTTCCAATGCATTCCTATGGGAATGTGTATAAAGGAAAATTTGCTTAACATAATTTCATCTGGAACGAATTAATTCCTTTATACGAGGTACCACTGTACATTATTTTGCACAGCAATTATTGGAGTGCCTATTTGAAACCACAGAAGATCTACTATTCTTTTTCTTAGGTTGCACACTAGCTTACCTGAATATATATCAAGAAGATGTAAGTTTAACTTTTTGATGTACAGTAGTTATGTTTTGGCTTTCCATGTGTAACAAATGACAAACTGAACTAAATCCTATGCCTATCGGTAGAAATTTGATGGCGCGTCCAAAGATGTAGTCATCAATAGGACTTAAGTTAGTCATTTTTACCTAATGTTATTCTTTGTACTTCTTTATCTATATAGCACCACATAGAGCTGGCTGGATAATTAAGTGAGATGGGTACTGGGGTGTTGAGTCAGATACTGAGAGGTCAGTTCATCCCTCTGCTTCTAGGAGAAGAGCCATGGGAAAGCTGCACAGTCCCAGGATGTTTCCAGAAGATGGGAACAGTAAGCCCCTTCTGGGTAGTCTATATTTAGAATACCCTGGAAAGGGTCACCATAAATCAGAATGGACTTGTTGTCCTGTAGTTGGGGGATAAATTGAAAATGGA
>JAHTLZ010003542.1:75432265-75447959 GCA_023846285.1 Phrynocephalus versicolor
TATCTATCTATCTATCTATCTATCTATCTATCTATCTATCTATCTATCTATCTATCTATCTATCTATCTATCTATCTATCTATCTATCTATCTATGCAAATAGTCTTCTGGTTTTGAAGTCCTGAAGTTTATGTATTTTGAGTGGGCTCTATTCCTAAATGTTTTCAGGTCAGCACATGCGATCATGTCATCGTAACAAAAATAAATCCTCATAATTTTTATGTTTAGATTAGGAAGGACCCTGTAACTATGTGGGAAAGCAACCTCAAAATGTAAAGAGTTTGTGACCATCCCAATATCTCCATTACATTTCCCAGTGTGCTTCAGAGGCACACTAAGACTGGGCTATATTTGCATCATAGGTAGAGATTTCTGGAGCAGTGCTGCTGATGAAACTCTAGCCATGTTGGAGAGCAAAGATGCAGCAGCAGGTATATATTCTTGAGTTGGTGTCTTCTAAATCTGTTGGGTGGCTGACGTTTCTCCCTTCCTGTTACCGTTCTAATCTCCTATCTTCCCCATCTCTTTCCCAAGAAGGGAATAATATACATGGATGCTCCACCCCCACCCCAGCCAACTGAAAGGGTAAACAGGATGTCTAAAATTAGTGTTTGCCACTTACGCTCTCAAAAGGCAAGTGAGCTGAAATTCAAAGCAAGGATGGTACACTTGTCAGTTCACACAAACCACAATACAGTGGTACCTTGTATAAAGGATTCAATTCATTGCAAATGAAATTATGTTAAGCAAATGTCCTTTGTATAAATTTCCCATGGGAATGCATTGAAAATTGATTAATCCCTACTCGCAACCATTTTTCTGTTGTATGGATTCACCCCATAGGCGATTCTGTTAAGCAATTTCCCCCTATCTCCAGAATTTTTTTCCCTTTATAAGCAGATTTTCTGTTAAGCAAACAACTTGCTATCTGAGGGTCCATTGTATGCACAAAGAATTAAATGACAAGTTCTCTACAGTCATAGAACTGTGGAGTCACAATGGACTAGGGCAGTGATGGCGAACCTATGGCACAGGTGCCAAAGGTGGCACTTGGAGCCCTGTCTGTGGGCACCCGACATTGCCCCTTCATAGCCACCTGTATACAGGTTAAATTACTGTATTGGCACTTTGCAAAAAAAAAAAAAATTAGTGGGTTTTGAACTGCAGTTTGGGCACTCGGTCTCTAAAAGGTTCGCCATCACTGGACTAGGGTAATCTAGTCCAGCCAGTTGCCAGTGTAGTATATCAACAAATAAAGCATCCTAAAAAGATGGCCACCTGGTTTCTGTTTAATCCCACATAGATAGAGAGTCTACTACTTTCCCAGGTGATCTGTTTCACTGCTGAACTGCTATTGATACCAATCCACCTTTCCTAGCATGATTTGAGGGACACAAGTCACTTTAGGACTTTAGTTTTTGCATTATCCTCATTCAAACGATAATTTATTTATTTATTTATTTTATTTATTTTTACAACTTATATGCCGCCCACTACCCAAAGGTCTCTGGGCGGCTTCCAATCAAAGAATAAAAACAGTTAAACACATCAAACAACAATAAATAATAAAAACAATAATAAAAACCGTATACTAAAATCATCACACTAAAATTGCCATCAGAAGACCCACAATCTAAATTGTATCAATTAAAAAACTTCTGGAATAGGAAGGTTTTTACCTGGCGCCGAAATGTCATCAGTGTTGGCGCCAGGCGGATCTCACTTGGGAGGGCATTCCATAGTTTGGGGGCAGCTGCCGAGAAGGCCCTGTGTCTGCAAGCCATCCCTCTTACCTCCTTGAGGGATGGCTCTTTCAAGAGGGCCCCCTGGCTTGATATTAATTGCCGGGTAAGTTCATATGGAAGGAGGCGGTCCTTCAGGTATCCAGGTCCTAAGCCATTTAGGGCTTAGATTTAGTGTGTTTTAATCTATTTCAGTAGCAGCAGAGATTCCACAACAAAACTGTTTTGTATTCTGAAAATGCTGTACCAAAACAACAGATCCTGCAATGATTAATACAGTTGCTGTTAGCTACGAAGCCCCAAACTGTCTTGCAAACATTTATGGATTTCTTTTTCTTCTTTTGCATAATCTGTAATAAAATTAATGTTTTCCCCCCTCTTACAAATAACATTGAATCTTCCTCCCTTCACTGGTTTAGCAGCACTGGTGTGTGCCGTTTGGTTCATCCTGCTTGTCTTGTCCCCATTACGGAAAAAGTACTAGAGGGTTATTTCCTCACAGTCTCTTAGCCAGTACCCCTCCCTGCTGTTTGCAATTATCACAATCCTATTTTTCAAGTCTCTTTTCTCTCCATCTTTCATCTTTTATGGCTCCCCAATGTTGCTATTGCTACTTGAGGAACCAAAATAAAAATAAAAAATAAAAATGTAAATCTCTAGGTTGTTTGCAAGTGCACGGAAACTGCTGGTATGCACACACCACCATCTATCAAAACCCAAACCCTTAAAAAAAAAGAAATCCTCCTAGTAAGGAACAAGCCCGAGACCGTTAAAAACAATTTAAAAATGTTTATTAATGTTTTCTCTATTTCTACACGGAATGGAGTCAGGAAATGGGCAAGAAAGGTGGAAATGGGATTTGCTTTGTGCTCACAGTACACAGAGTAAAAGGAAAGCGTGCAATACAAAAAGAACATGTTTTCAAATAACTGTACCTGTTTTTTAAACAAGCATACTGTTTTATGCTGTAAGAATGGATATTAAACCATTTCAGGAGGAGTATAAGTATGGATAATGAATCCTATCCAAAGATCCATGTCATTTTCAAGACTCAGCGAAAATCAATGGTTGGATAGTTCCTTAGAATTGGGGATGTACAGTACATAGGCCCTTCTGATCACTCTGTAACAGAATAAAGGGTTCATAGATCCATCTTGTGTCCATTTGGAAATGTCCCTATCCCATACTTGACCAGGTTGATGATGGCATTAGGAAGAACTTCCTGACGGTTAGAGCTGTTTGGCAGTGGAATATGCTGCCACAAAGGAGGGTGGTGGAGTCTCCTTCTTTGGAGGTTTTTAAGCAGAGGCTGGATGGCCATATGTTGGGGGGGTACTTTGATGGGGATTCCTGCATGGCAGGGGGTTGGACTGGATGGCCCTTGAGGTCTCTTCCAGCTCTATGATTCTATGATTCTATGGCATTTGTGCTTTTCACATTATCTACAAAGACCCCATTCCTGTGAATAGGGAAATAAAAGCAGCAGGACCAGGTGGTAGATTGAAGGATGCAGGTAGGACAGCAACAGGAAAGCAACAACAGCAATATGTATACCTGGGCAGTCTTATTTTTTTTTGGGGGGGGGTCACTTTTCCAGCTGCCAGGACAGTGTCATGATCAGCAACTGTGTGCCAGCCACCAGAAAAGGAGAAGCAAGGGGCAACAGATGTTTTTGATATCTTCTTACCAGGACAATACAGGGACCTTGTGCCTCTCCGCTTTCTATCCTTGCTCTCCTTTGGCCCTTCCTGCTTCCTAGCTCTGAAATCAATGGACTGGACATATATGTATGCCAGAGCAATTGCTGATTGCTGGGTAGCAGTTGGGCATTTGGCATTTGCCTGACCACACATGTGATCATGCCCCCTCCCAGCACACATTGGACACATGTCTGGCATCTTATCAGGCTTCATGGTTAATGTGCAAAACTTCAATCGGCTTTCAATCAATGAGTTTGCAATAGGACTAGCAGGGATGGTTCATTTCTAAGCTAAAGAGCACAGTCTCTTTTATGTTCCTTGGACTTCTTTCTCCCCTCTTGATCATCATCCATAAATGTTGGATTTAGCACAAGGGATCCAAGGGGTGCTGTTCTTCCCTGCTCATGCCTCCAGGCTCTTTGCTCCATTCCACAGTTTATTTATTTATATTTATATTTGTACTTATTAACCGCCCAATTTTCCCTCAGGAACTCTGGGCAGTGTATACTGACAAACACAAACTCCATCAAGAAAAGGCTGAGACAGACAATACAAACCAATTAACCACGTACCTTCGTGCACTCAGCAATCACCAAAGCTCTTCCTAAAAAGCCAGGTCATTAGAGCTCTCCTAAAGGCCAGCAGAGACTCCGCCAGCCTTAACTCCATTGGCAATTAATTCCAGAAGTGCCTGGGCAGCCACTGAGAAGGCCCAATTCTGGATAGAAACCCTTTGGGCTTCCCTTGGAGTGGCCACCCGGAGTGAGAGCGAGAGCAAGGCTCTGGGCGGTTGGGACGAAGCTGACCTCTGGGGGATCCGCTGCGCCAGATAGTCAGGTTCCAGGCCATAGAGGGTTTTGTAAACCAAAACCAATACCTTGAACCTTATTCAGGAGGCAATGGGTAGCCAATGCAGATGAGCCAAGATAGGAGTGATGCAGTCAAACCTCCCCGCACCAACCACCAGCCTGGCCACCACATTCTGCACTCACTACAGTCGCCGAACAAGGGTCAAGGGAAGCCCCATGTGAAGAGTGGTACAATAATCTATCCTCTAGATCACCAGCGCCTGCACAACCGTCCTAAGCGAATCCACGTCCAGGTGTGGGTGAATCTGGGCAATAAGCCTAAGTTGATAAAAGGCCTCCCTGGACACAACTGCCACCTGGGCTTCCAGGGACAAAGCTGGATCCCGAACAACACCCAGACTCCTCACACTCTCTGCCAGCTGGAGGGTCAATCCTCTCAGACTAGGGAGAGGGCCACTGTACCCATCTGGGGATCCCATGAGGAACAGAACCTAAGCTCCAGAAATGAACAAATATCACTGATTTCATTCTATTTTAAACATTGGTCTAAAATTATCTATCTGGAAGAAATGAATTTGATTTACTTTCATGTGAGATAACCAGACTAATGCTACAGATTTATTTAGTGGTTTATTCTTTTTATTATACTGTACTCTCATTGCATTGTAGTTTGGTAGCTTGTTTTTTATATTAGCAAAGTGCTCCGAGGGCATTTGACCAGTGAGCAGCATACAAAAACAAGTAAGCAGACACAACACAACAGACATCCACAAGCAAATGCAAACTCAAGGCTCCTTTTATGGTTCCATAGGGTGTGTGTTTCTTTTCAACCTTTATATAAGGCTGCTAATGGTTTTGGAAAGGCACATTTTGTAATTCCATGTAACTTCTCATCCACCCATTTCCTTCTAATAGTAAGAGAGTGTTCTAGACCTCTTGGGGAGTGAGTAGCGACTTTGGGGTGATGCACAGTTGGACATTTGGGGCTGTCCTTTTCCATTTGTACCATAATTGTTCAGGGCCAGTTACATGGTTCTTTACCCTATTTTTTTAGTCTTATCTGGCACAAAGCGCATGCATGGAAGGGGTTCAAGCAAATAGCACCTCCTGATGAACACAGGAACGCACCTTCTTGGTGAAGGTTTGAAAGCCATCACAGACTTTAAAGCTGGACAGCTTAGGAGTAAAGGAGCTAGGCTCAGAGCACTTCCTTATAGCCAGTCCTTGGAGCCAGAGTGATGTCAACCTCTGGAAAGACAGCTTGATTTTTAGTCTGGTCTCCAGCAGGTCAGGTCCCTGCACTTCCAACTGGCAATTTCCACATGGATTTTCTTACATGTTCTACTTGAATTGACTAAGAAAGTTGTGACCTTATTTAACTCCAACTACCGTCTTATGTCTTCATTCCAGATGGAGTATAATGGGAAACAGATTTGTAAACTGCTCACCTCTCTACTCTAAATAGCCTTTTGCTACCTTAGAAAATATTATCTGGCAAAAAAGTTTGCCTGTTTATTAAATACATACTTGTTAGTATGACTAAAATGCCACTGAATGCTGAAAATAACAAATAGAAGAGGCTAAAGGAAATATGTTCTCTTCCACTGCTTTTCTGCTTCCCTACTCTGTAAATATTTTCCTCTGACCAACTCTGATCCAGAAGGTGATCAAGAAATAGAAAGTACTTTAAAGTGGTGGACTACAGTTAACTAATATAATGAAAATGGTTGGTTTCAACTCATTCTTTCACATTACATTTAGCACTAAAAGTAGCCCCTTTGGTTTTATAACCTGCTTTATAAGAACATAAAAGCCAAACTGGATCAGGCCAAGGGTCCATCTAGTCCAGCTTGTATCTCAAGTAGCCCCACCAGATGCCTCAGGGAGCACATGAGACAACTAGATACCTGTCTCCTGATACTACTCTTCTGCGCCTGGCATTTTGAGCCTAGAGAGAACATGTTTCCCCATCATGGCCTCAGACCTGACTACCTGGCAGAGCGGATCGCCCAGCAGTCAACTTCGGCCCGTCCAATGCAGATGTCGCGGGCGCACTCGCTTCGGGTAGCCACGCCCAGGGAGGCCCGGAAAACGTCAACTCAGAACCAGGCCTTCTCTGTGGCTGGCCCCACTATGTGGAACCATCTCCCCAGCGAAGTGCACTTTGCACAGTCCCTGCCAGCCTTTCGGAAGGTTCTAGAGATGCTGCTCTTCCATGAGGCGTTTGGTGACCTTGCTTAACCTTTTTCTCCCCACCATCAATTCAATTAGTTAGTCTTATTATCTTTAGTTGTGCCAGGGTTAAATTGTTGTTTAAATCTGTTGTTATTCTGTTTATTTTATTGTTCTGAGTAGGTTTTTGTTGACTTACTGTTGTGAACCACCCGGAGTTCCTTAGGGAAGACGGGCGGTATACAAGCTCCATAATAAAATAAATAAATCATGGCTTGTAACCTGCAATGGGCTTTTCCTCTATAAATCTGTCTAATCCCCTTTTATAGGCATCTAGGCTATCACCATGTCCTGTGGCAAGAAGTTCCATATTGACTAGCAAATGTATGCTTAGCAAACATGAAGGCATCTACCCTGTTTTGGTGGTTCTTTTACTGTTGAGTTCTCATCTGCTGCTCTGAGAGTGGTAGTGTCTGGTTCCTTTATGCAATGGGCTGATTGCAGAAGCTAAACAATAAGCCTCTGTTTAGTTACTATATGAAAATGCTCGAACTGCATGCTGAAGACACTAGAACAGTCAACATTTTGTATCTTACCCAGGGACTGTGCCATCTTGAATGCCCTTTGCCCCCCCAGCGAAAGACCACGCGAGACAATTGTATGGGTTGAACTAGGGCCACACTTTATTTAACACCACAAACAGTAATGCATAACAACAACATAACTTTTGAGGGGCCTGCTGAGGTGCAGGTTAGAGTTGGCGCCAGAGGGTCACCCAGGACCCTTCCGACTCAAGAGCATCAGGGCGAGTCATACCCCCTGCAGATCTGCTACCCCAGCAGATCTGCAGTGTCGGCAAATTCCCACCCCTTGCCTGGGTCCCCAGGGAGCTTTACCTGCTCCCCACGGCCCAAGCAAGGCCTGTTAGGGCATCCATCCCCCACGCTGTGACCTCTCAATCCGCAGCGAACAGAGTAGACTGCCCGACAGGGGATCTTAGAATTTAACTCGCCGGCTCTAACCCCTCAGCGCTACCATCAGTGTGACCAATAACCAGGGTTGCCCTACTAACCCAACCCCCCAAGCACCAGCATGGGATAGGCGAAAAATCCTCCTTCCACACAGCCAATCTAGGAAGGAGGCAAAAATTCCTATCCGGCCCAAATTGCGACCAGATAAACTCATGCTGGTACTACCAAAGCGGTGGGTGGGCGGGGGACGCTCAATGACGAAAGAGGCTTGGGCCTGGATGGGCGCAGCCTTTATAGGGCTGCCCGCCCAGGCCCAGAGTTCTCGGCCTCCCTCTCGCGAGGCTTCACGGGGGGGGGGCAAAGAAGCTCCGCAAGCCAATGAGCGGCAGCAGAGCCAACGTTCTTGCCAGAGTCTTGCAATGAAAACAGCATAATCAGGACCATGTGTGGTGCTGATTATGTATCCCATTGCATGCCTGTATAATCAATTTCTTATTACTTGATCAGTTGTTGTTTCATGGCTATCCTGTCCTGGTTGTGCAACTACCCTCAATAACAGTTTTCATGCATGAATGTACCTTGAGATGTGTTTATAGGCTGAAGATACCTGCCATGATGGATGGCATTTTAGCAGTAATTAGAGCAAATGGTGACGTGAAGTCTTAATAGAAACAACTCTGTTACAAAGGCCTCCTGCTGCTGGTAATGGAAAGCTGACATTTGCACGGCCTATGCAGTCTTTGAAGCTGCAGTCCATTATAGCTGAACTACTGTGCAGCTCCGTTCAGCCATTCTGTTTTCCTAGAGGTGTTTTGAGCCCAAAACACAATATTTTCTTCTCATCCTTTCTTTTGTCGCTTTCCAATAAGGCTAGTAAGATACGCAGCTTTTCTCTTCAGAGAAGAAAAACACCTTGAACTGCCACATTTATTTTTCCTTTCAATGTACGTTTCAGTTAAACATAATTTAGTAGCACACCTACTGTGGTAGTGAGCAAGTACAACATAAACAAAACTGTACTTTTCTAAGAGGATCAGAGTCCTTGGACATTTAATGCATAATCCAATGAAAACTGCATGCCAGGAGATGACAGAGACAACATCTCTGCTTAAGACTGAGCTGTTATATGCTTTTTTTCTGTTTCTAGCTCCTGGGTGCTTGCATCTGGCTCTTTTTTGGCATTGATTTCTGAAACAACCCAAGAGCGTTCTGTATATGTTGATTTGTTTCTATTTCTATACCACCCCCTTAGTGCAAACTGCACTACCTGAGGTAGCTATACCTTGGTTTAAGAGTGCCCCAATCTATCAGCATTTTGCAAGGCAAGCAAAAATTTCAGATCATTTTTGTTCTGGTTAATGAGCTCATCTTGCAAAACGAGCACCGGAGCACCACCCCTTCCGCTGCTGCCGCCGGGTCCTTTGGCCACCGGACAGCACATCACCCACCCACCCACCCTGGCTCCTTCTTGCCACGGCTGCTGGCCTCTTATTTCCACATAGGAAATAACGCTAACTTTGCCCCAGAATGAATCATTCAAGTTTACATTATCTCCGATGTTGAAATTGCCTTTGATGTATGAGCATTTTTGTTTACAAGCATTTTTCCAGAATGGTTTATGCTCATAAACCAAGGTACTACTGTACTTAGCTCCTGGAAAATATCGTATTTGATATGGAAATAGAATTAAATGTTTAAGCCAGGGTTTCATATCTTTATATCATTGCAAAAGATATTTCCAGTCCTTTAATCTACAGGATTCTCTAGATTTATCCATTCTCCCATTAGGAATATGTTGCATGATCACAGTTGACTTCAATTTACTAATAATATGTCTATGTATATATGCATATATATGTATGTATATGTCTGTATATGATCCAATCATGTGTGGATTATTCAGTACATGCCTGCAGTGGGATCCAACCCCATAATTCATATTTATCTTATACCATCCATTATAACAATGTGTAGTTATGGCAATAGGCTTTAATGGTTTTTTGAAAAGGGCTTAAGTGGATTCATGAAGACAGTCTAGTATTGTTAGAGAAACTTACTCAAAATTCTAGTCAATGATACACGGTATAGTTCAGGGTTTGATCTTGTTACTTGTGTTATTAATCATCTTAAATCACTTGGAGAATCCCAGTGGAAAATAGTACGTGTTTTGTCATCAGATGATACATAATTCTTTTTTTGGTTGTTGTTGTTTCATCTATTAGAAGGGAAACAGTGAATTTTATGAATCAGTGTCAGAAGATAATAATGGGTTGCATCAAAGATAATTAATTGAAATTTAATCTACATAAGTGCTCCTCACGAGAAGGTGCTAGGCAGTATGATCCTCTGTTCTGATTGTTCTCTAACAGGTTGTTATTGTTATGTGCTGTCAAGTCACCCCTAGTATGGTGACCTTATGAACGAATGATCTCCAAAATGTCCTATTGTCAAGAGCTCATAATTTGCCAATTAAAGTTTGTGGCTTCTTTTAGTCTTAGAATCATAGATTCATAGAGTTAGAAGAGATCTCAAGGGCCATCCAGTCCAACCTCCTTCCATGCAGGAACCTGCATCAAAGTAATGCCAACAGATGGCCATCCAGCCTCTGCTTAAAAACCTCCAAAGAAGGAGACTCCACCACCTTCCTTTGTGGCAGCATCTTCCACTGCCGAACAGCTCTAACCCTCATGCAGTTCTTTCTAATGTTTAAATTGAATCTCTTTTCCTGTAGTTTGAAACCATTGTCTCTGAAGCCATGGAAAACAAACCAGCCCCCTCTTCAGTATGCTAGCCAGTCAGGAGCTGTACAGGGAAATGCATCATCCCACCTCCCTGTCTGAATGGCCAGTGCCAGGGAGAAGGAGAGATGACACATTGGAGGCTTCTTCCTTGTTGGAGTTTAACCCCATGCAAGCCCAGCATAAAGTAAGGGACTGGTTGATAGTGTCCCTCTGGTTCTGAACGCCACCTGGGCTCCCGCAGTTCGTTTCAGAAGCTGACCACTTCCAAACCAAAAAGGCCATCTCTATAGCAGGACCATAGATTGAGGTGCTTCAAGCAAAAGACACACACACTCAGACTCCTAAACTCTATTCACTTTTGCCTTTCCTTATGTTTTTTTTTACTTGACACTTGTGGCACTTGTATGTGCTCTCCAGGACCTTGCCATTTTATGAGGCAGAATTCTTTTTTCTTTTAGAGATGTTTTGAAGGAATGGTAATTTAGAAAATGTGAATGTCTGGGCCACAAACAAGTGTTTTAAATAGCTCATGATTAGAAGAGACAGCAAGCTAATGTTGCAGAGAAGTGGGAAAGCCTTTTGGAAAACCAGACTTAAGAGAAATCCAGTTCTTCAGTCCTAAAGACCAATAACCAAATGAAGTAGAATATTTTGCCTAATTCCAGAATTGGAAGATGCTAGTGTTGTTGACACTTAGATGCTTTCATTATTCAAATATTTCTCTCTTTGACTCATAGACTACCTCTAATGCCTGTTTGGGGCCTCCTCTGACCTCACCCCCATGGCCTGCAAAACCTTTTCAGGGACAGACAACTGCTGATAATGTTATGGTTGAAAGTCTTCTGTAATAGCACTGATATCATCAGAAGGCAAAGAGACTGTCATAATCCTAAAATCTCCTGGCATTGAGATGTGCTTGACTAAATTATACTTAAATCAAAGGATTTGCCAAACTAATTCCAGCAGAGATAGGATGGTGCCTAGATGTTTTTAACACTCATCTTCCCCCTCCCTTATTCAAAATACACGGGACTTAGTGCCCTTTATGGGAAGCTTTCAGCTGAAAAGCCATCATTGTAAAGGTTCAAAATAAGAAATGGTGTGAAGTATAAGGGAACAGCAGGCATGTTAACTATAATTAGGGAACTGAACTGGCAGAAGCTTGCTGCCATTATTACCTATTACAGATCAGTAATAAAAATAATTTCACTATTAATCGTAGTATAAGTTATTGGTTTGGCAGAATATTATGAAGAAGTTTTTGTGTGGTTTGGCTTGAATGCATTAAGCAGCCTTTTAAATTATAGGCATCAGTCTAGCACTCTTAGCACATGCAGGGCTAATAGCAGGGCGTTTTGACACTTCACAATTTACATTAACTTCCTTGCCTCCTGTCAAACATTTTATGTTGTGGTAGTAGCTGCAGATAGCAAACCAGCACATATTGATTGTTGGCTTCATATCAAGTTTAGTCATCATCCCTCTATCAAACAAGGTGTCATATATGCCAGCTGATAGCATTGAACAGATTTGTGAAGTAGACAAGCTTACACTAGAACCAGTTTGAATCGCTGAAGACATTTCTATAATGTATGGACAGAGATATGGATATGAATTAGTAGGCTTTTTAATGTTGTGTATTGAAAAGAGTAGCTGCTGAGTTGCCCTAAGCACATCCAGTCTTGCCTGATCTTGGAAGCTAAGTGGTGACAGCTGTCAGCCTTGACAGCTTTAAGAAAGGATTGGCCAAGTTCATGGAGAACAAGGGATCAATGGCTATCATTATGGATATGGATGCCTAAGGACAACCTCTGGGTTGGAGAGGCAGGCAGGATATCTCTCAGTACCCTTTGCTGGGAATCGTAAGCAGGTGACGATATCTGCTTGGGAATACCCTGAAGCAAATGGTGAGCCACTGTGTGAGACAGAATGCTGGACTAGATGGGCTGTGGCCTGTTCCAGCAAGGCTGTTCTTATGTTCTTATGTGCAAGGGGGGATATAATACATCTTCTACTTGCACAAATTGTAGCACAACTAGATGCACAATCAGGCATGTGCCTCACAACCACGAGAACAAGTGCAACATTGCTCGAAAAAGTGAAAGCAAACAACAGAGCCTCCAGTAGAGTACGTTTCCCCACACTAACATTACAGAGGATTTAGGCTTTATTCTCAAACTTCTTGCCTGAGGAGATGATACGAACTACATTCTGTGTTTGGATTACATTTTAAGATAGCAATCATATAGAATACGTTGCTGTCTGCTTTTCTGCCAGAATAGGTTAGAAGACCAAGAACTCTAGCTTCTTGCTGCTACCAATGTGGTACTTCTGCTTTCTTGGCCGTTACCAGACAAGCAGACTTTAAGCATTACACCACATATTTTTTGTCATGTGGTTATGTAGCATGAAATAGATTGCTAGACTGGTTTCAGCAATATTTCTTTTCAACATAAACAGAATTTTGTTGTTGTTGTTGTTCAGTCGTTCAGTCGTGTCTGACTCTTCGTGACTCCATGGACCAGAGCTTGCCAGGCCTTCCTATCTTCCACTGCCTCCCGGAGTTTGGTCAAATCCATCTTGGTTGCATCGATGACACCGTCCAACCATCTCATTCTCTGCCCTCCTCTTTTCCTTTTGCCTTCAATCTTTCCTAACATTAGGGACTTTTCCAAGGAGTCCTCTCTCCTCATGAGGTGGCCAAAGTACTGGAGCCTCAGCTTCAAAATCTGTCGTTCCAGTGAACATTCGGGGTTGATTTCTTTCGGGATGGATAAGTTTGCTCTCCTTGCAGTCCAGGGGACTCTCACGACTCTCCTCCAGCACCACAGCTCAAAAGCATCAGTTCTGCAGTGATCAGCCTTTTTATAGTCCAGCTCTCACTTCCATACATCACTACTGGAAAAACCATAGCTTTGACTATCCTGACCTTAGTTGGCAAAGTGATGTCTCTGCTCTTTAGGATGCTATTTAATACTGCAAGATAAATAAATCAACTCAGAAAGGAACTGACGTTATGAACTCTACAAATGTCTATTGTTGTTATTAAGGGATACTTGGTTAAAAAGTGTACCATAGGTTCACAAACTGGTTCACAAACTAAAATGCATCAATCTTTTGGGAATGCATCTCTCTCTCCTCTCTCTCTCTCTCTCTCTCTCTCTCTCTCTAACTGGACAGAGATGCCAGGGTTTTAAAAGAATCAAAAGAGCATCTCATAATGGTCAGAAGCTTAAATCAGACCATGTTAGACATACAGCCAGGGAGATAGATGCACTGTCCAGGGCAGCAGCTGAACGTATTATTTCAGAGTCTCAGCCTAACAAAGGAAGGCCATCCAGGAACCTCAGAGAGCGAACTTCAAAATGAAATTATTAATAGCCAAGAGAGCAAAAACTTTAGGAAAAGTCAGTACCCCAGTCTAAATGGAATTTCTGCACCAGGAATGAATAATAGATCGGATCCAACTGTTCTGTAGCTGAGCACAAATTAATGATTCATTGATTGTAATCAAAAGCAGCTGCCTTTAATCAAAGAATGAGTTCTGATAGGTCATTATCAAATAGTATGGTAATGTTTTGTATATAGAAACAGCAGAAAAAATGGCCTCTCTTTATAATATAAAGTGCATTATTTTGCTGAAAAGTTTAACTAGCTGTAGCTTTTATGTTTTTTTCCCCTTTTATACTGGTAGCATTTATTATTTTTGTTGCTATAATGAGTTCATCTAGGAATCCAGGGCCAACTTATTTTTTGGTATCACAACAAAATGCAGATCTTAAGAAGGTGATATTTGGTGCAGCATTATCCCTGTTTTGGTTTATTCAAGATCAGTGCTGTTTTCTAGTTGTGCCAACTAATTTCTGCCTGTGGTATTTCTTCAATAGTGAAGATTCAATGAATTGTATTCTCCAAACATACACGTCTCTGAAATGGGGTTCCTTAGTAGATGAGAAAGTTTAATAGGGGGAAAGAAAGTACTGTGGGTGTCTTTCATTCCCCACTTTCAGTAGATCTTAACCAGTTTGGAATAATTCAGTTTTACATTAGTTTCCAGGGTGAGCTTATTTCAGCACTTAAGCAGCTTGAGAAAAAGAAAATATTCAAAGAAGTGTTTTGTGGTATAGAGCAAATTGGGAAGCTGGTGGCAGGATGCCGGGCTCTTGGTGGTGATAATGAGCAAACCAGAACAAAGAAGGTAGACGCTGGAAGCAAGAAAGTTGGACTGTTTGCAGCAATGTACAGGAATCTGGTCTGTCTGCTATATTGTCAGCAGAACAATACTTACTGGATTTCTCACAGCTGTACCAAGCTTATTTTGGAATACCAGAAGAGGCTGGGGGAAGCTAGGTTATGAAGAAGATAATAATTTGCAAAAGGTTTTGGACTTTGTGTCCTCTAACAGCAATCAATTAAAACATATACAATACTGTAGGAGCCTTGTGGCGCAGTGGTTAAATGTCAGTACTGCAGCTATAACTGTGCTCACGACCTGGGGTTCAACCCCAGGTAGCAGGCTCAAGGTTCACTCAACCTTCCATCCTTCTGAGGTCGGTAAAATGAGTACCCAGCTTACTGGGGGGCAAAGTGTAGCCTGCATACTGTAATTAAAAAACTGCAAACCGTCCAGAGACTACTTGAAGTGATATGGGAGGTATATAAGCAGAACGCTTTGCTTTGCTCTGCTTTTACTGTATTAGCAAAGAAAAAACCCCAAATGCAAATGTCATATGACTGTCCAATTTAGCTTGGCTGGGGAAGGGAATGAAATTCAGAAGCCTATTGTTTCAGAGTATGAACCAAAGTAGAAACTGGGCTTTGTTTATGATAAAAACTTTCCTACTATGGGCTTTGTATGTTTGTCAGTATGGTAATATAATATAAAAGACAAAGAATAACATGGGGAAAAACAATCCCAGTTTGAAGGGATTTTGTATGAAAGAATCCCATATGAAGCAATGTCTTGATATAACGGGCAGGAACATTATGCTATCTCAGCTTTGCCTCTCAAGACTGACAACCAGCAAGATTTCTTGGTCACAACCAACGTTTGTGTGTGAGTGGGATAAAGTAATGACCTTCAGGGAACAAGATAAAAAGGATCAAGCTTATTTCTATTTTTCAGAAGCCAGCAGTGTTGGAAGAGAAGGAATGATATCTGCCAAATGTATATAAATTGTGCCTCCAGATATTTACTCATCACTTGACTGAGGTGACTTTCGTGAGATGGACTTGGTATTGTTCCGCAGCACTAAGTCGAGAGACCAGTTCTAAAGTGGAGGGCATGCCTTTCTATGGACTACAACCTTTCAAATCCAAAACATTAATAATGAATACAACAGACTTCAAACAGATAGTAATCATAAAGAATCAAATACAGCCCAACACTCTGGGGTAATTTTTCAGTAATCTCCCATTGAAACCTTCTTAAGGAGTTTTACCTTGTTTAGCCTAAGGATAAAGTGGCTGTTTCCAGAGTAGTACTGTCATTCCATCTGTCTTGAGATATCATTTCTCCCCACTTTTTATCCTAAACCATTTACTTCCTTTGGATATTTT
>JAHTLZ010003542.1:75447969-75491820 GCA_023846285.1 Phrynocephalus versicolor
TTCTCCCCACTTTTTATCCTAAACCATTTACTTCCTTTGGATATTTTGTTTATTTTTTAGGAGTCAGGCAAAACCTAGCACTGTAATCACTATATTTCAAGGTCTTGGTTAAAATGATATGTTTCCCCATTAGCTTTATATCTTTGAGACTCACTATAGAATTCGCCCATAATAAAAAGTTGCAGGCATAACCTCTTGATTAGGAAATCTTGAAATATATTCACATTTCACACTTGGCATAACAGTATTACAAGATTTTCATAAAGCAGTTTAACGTGAATACAGGTGGCTATGAAGGGGCAATGTTGGGTGCCCAAAGAAAGGGCTCCGAGTGCCACCTTTGGCACCCATGCCATAGGTTCGCCAACACTGGCCTAGGATGTACAGGCAAGGCAACATCAAATACAGGGACGCTGCTCAATATCTTACCACTGTTCCCTGCCTACACTGGCTTCACTATTCCTAGTCATAGGATTAGATTATCTGTGTCAGATCAGAGCCCTCCAAGAAAGGACCTCTCTGCCTCACTAGTTTTAACTGTGCTAATGCACTCCTGGCCACCTCTGAAACCTGGGCATCCAGGCTCAGAGATGAAATCAGGAGCACACCTGTGACGACACCTCCCTTTTCAAACATGTAATTATGATGAAAATGTGAAGTGTAGGGAACCAACTTATTAATCTTCACAGGATCCACTTGATAATGCTGCCACCTTTAAAACCATCGCCTTATGAACTGGGACAGACTCAGATGTATAATATAAAAATAATAATGAAGTTTATTGACAAAATAAATAAATACAATAATGTCTGAAGTTCGTATGCGTTGCCTTAAACATAAAATATATTAATTCAACTCTTCAAGCCTCTCTGTCTTTAATAATCAGTAAACAGTAAAGCCCTCACTGCCTGACTGATCTCTAACAGAGCTGTGCTCTCAGCACTCACTCTCAACAACCCTCAACTCTTAACTCTTCTTAACTGACTCTCACAGACCAGGCTCCACCCTTTTTATACCATACAATCCCCCACCCTCCTCCTGGGATTGGCTGATAATTTACATATGTATTTCTCCTGAATCCAGGGTGTTGTCACAACACCCAAGCTGGGCACCTGTGCTTTCAGAGGGAGCATAATCCCATCCAACATCGGCAGGATCCTTATTCCCTGATATGACCTATGACTGAGCAGGAGTGCCTCTATCTAATCCAGCCTTAGATAGTAGGAGTAATATCAGAGGGGGGTTGGGGTTGGGGGCTGTTTCTTAGTTACAAAAGCAAACTTTTAAAGCAAATTTCAATAAACCAGTCACGTGCATATCCAAATGAAAAATAAAAATCCTTTTAAAGTATCCCATTTCACTCTACACATATCTTTTTTTTTAAAAAAGTAACCAGCATTATTTTCATTGTGTGTGGGGCCAGTATGTTTGTATCCATGATCTCAATCACTGCACAGTGGGAGGTGTGACTAAGTGATTTATCACATAATAAGTAATCAGGAGGAAAGAGTTGACAGTATACCAGTGCAAAGGCTGTTTCAATATTTAAAATGCAAAACTAATTTAAAGATTGACTGAAGTTGCAATCTGTTGTTACTGACAATAGAAATATTATAGTGTCAGGGTCCCTTCATGTTTCTTTTTCAAGTTTTAGTTTAGTTTAATTTTATTTATGATTTGTATGCCGCCCGCTTGCACAAGGCAATTCAGGGTGGTGAACAGCAATAATATAGGCATAAACAGGGGATAAAATAAAAAGAAAAGTGAAAGAAGACCATAAATAATATAAGTATATAACAGAAGAAATATAGGTACCCAGTAGAAACAAAACATGACATGTGCGATGTGCATATATAGTATAGTATCCACAGTCTGCTTGGTTTAAAGATTCCTATTCCTATTCCTATTCCTATTCCTATTCTCTTAAGTTGGGGTACCTATCTAAAAAAACTGAAAAAAATATGTTAAAAAATTTAAAAAATGGAAAAAATTATTTGTAAGTCGAGCAGACCATATCTAAAATTTGTAAGGTGGCATTTAAAACACCAACAGTTTTCCGCTCTTAAGTCGAATTGCTCTTAAGTCGAGCTGCTCTTAAGTCGGGGTACCACTGCATTTATAGTTTACCTTAGTTTCACACACCACCCTGGTCTGAATAGGCTTGTTACGTGGATAAATAGTGCAATGTTTCACTCTTACAAGAAAAGAAGTCCAGTTGCCATGACTCATCTTTGGAACACATAAGAAGGAGTATCTCTCCTCTGCAGACACATTATGGAGAAAGGGTCAATGAAGATGGTAGAAGGCACTGTAGATGCTAGTAATTCTTTCTCTGGAAATAGTGCATGAACAGGGCTCCAGTTGTGAGAGCATAAATAGTGGCATGAACTGGACTGGGGAGCTGTGGGAAATAGGCTTCTTTGTGCTTGACGGGGTGAATGAATGCTGCAATAAGAGCCTGGAACATGCCCAGAGGAGGACAACAAGGCTGGATAGGTATGGAAATCTAGCCCTGTATGGAAGATTGAGAAGAGAAGGCTGAGATGCAACATGATGACTAGAGATGGGCATGAAACGAACAATTTTTCATTTTCGTTTTCGTTCTTTCATTTCATTACGTAACGAAATGACAAATGAATTTTGTCTCTAAAATGAAACGAAACGAACAGAAACACTGGAAATTTTGTCATGCGTTTCGTTTCCGTTACTGCAATATGAGTCAATTGCTTAAAATCCTAAAAAAAAAACCACACAAAAAATTGAAATAAATGGTAATGAAATGGTAACAAAACAAACGAAAATGAAAATGAATTTTTTGCAAAAAATCGCGAAAAACAGAAACGAAACGAAACGGACCCTCCAAACGACAAACGACAAACGAAATGCCACTTTTTTGATTCGTGCCCATCTCTAATGATGACCATGTTCACGTGTTTGTTGTGGAAGATGGAGCAGGCTTAATTTTTTGTAACCCGGGAGGATAGGACCCAAAGTAATAGAATCAAGTTACTAAAAAGGATATTTTGATTAAATACGAGGAAGAATTTATGAACTGTGAGAGCCATCTGACACTGCCTCAGGAGATGTCATCTCCCCTTCATGGAGGACTTTTAAGCAGTGATTTGCCTTCTATCTCTCATGGATACTTTAGCTGTGGGCTTCCTGCACTGGCAGGGGTCTGGACTAAAGTAGCCCTTAAATTCCCTTGGAGCTCTCCAGTTCTAAAATAAGCATTGGTATTTTGCAACCAATTGACACGAAGAAAGCTCTGAAATGTTGTTCATTGTGCCTCCTGGGATAATTTGGCACTGGCAGCATCCACTGATTCTGGGATGGACTGGAAATCGTATTTTCTGTGTGTCTTTGTACAACTTGGATGCAACTATGTGTGTTCACCACAATGCTCAGGGATTAGGGTTCTCTTGCCTTTCCTTTAGTTCTTCCCAATGCTGTCTCTTCTTGCAGAAGCGAAATGATGCTAGAGAGGTTTAGAAACATAGTACTGTATTTGTCTTTTTCAAAATATTTGAAAGGGGTAGCCATGATTTGAAAGAATCTTGAACAACAGAAAGGCCACTGTTGATCTCCTACCCCTGGCCTAGTTGCCACTAATTCCGTTTGCAGTTTTGTTCTTGCATGAGAAGTGAATATAACATGGCTTGATAATCTTCCGCAATCTCACCTCAATTTCAGTCAAGGGTTTGTCTGTCCTCATTGTCTTTCACACCCGACAAGCACCAAGGTAATTTTTCAGATGCTTCTTTTTAGTTCGATATAGTGGATTTCAAGTACAGAGGACAGATGTTGAACCGCACTGCCAATAGATGTCCTTAATCATATTTATTAGGATTGTGCTGGAGTCCAAAGGAGTCCAAAGTTAATCCCTACGCTTGTCCCAAGGAGTTCACACTCTGATTAGACATGGCAGAAATGAAATTCCAGAGAAAGTGATATGATGGGTGCCGTTTTCATGCGTCACATCCACTTGGAGCTTATCTTCCCCCAAGCCCCAACAAAATGAATAGCTTTACTGTCCTCTGGCATGATTCTCATTTGTTTCAGTGAGACGACAATCTTGGACCAGTTCTCTTTCATTCTGCGTAGCATGTTCAGTGAAGATTCCTGATGGGTGATGCTCTTTCCCCTTAGCAAGCAAGAGGGGCAAAGTATAGTCTTTTGTCTTTATTTGTAACATTTTGCCATTTTGTTCTGAAAATGGAATACAGGTGTTAAAAAGAAAAGGCTCAAGGAACACATTTCAGTCCTTTCTTTGGAGTTACTGTTTCTTTCAGATTCTATGTGCATTTTGGTCTTTGTAGGTCCCATGCTTTATTCTGTAAATCTATGCTTTGTTGAACAAAGCAAGTCTGATCCTCATGATCAAGCTCTGTTTTCCTCTTTAGAGTTTGTAGGGTGTTTGCCACCACTCCACACCATCTGTATATCTGTGCATTTAAAAACCTGAAGATAGCCAAGATGTGTTCTTGTGCAGTTGAGAATCCCAACAAAGCAGAATTACTGAATGCACACATTCGGCTTGCTTGACTGGATGGGTGTAGAGCTCTTTAAATCCCTTCAAATTGTGCATATTAATCATGAAAATAATGGGACAAAGTACTGTATTGTGGCTGAGAGTTTTGCTCGCTTGTTAAGTTGCTTTTTTGGTTTTGATACACAATAATAGAATAAGCAGCATTGGAGATGGACTGTATACCTAAGTATGCCTCAAACTGCTGGATTCAGCATACAGACCCACCTAAAATTATAAACTTCCAGTGTTGGATCTGCCCTAATCCTCAAAAGCATCTAGAACCACTCTCCATATGTTTTGGACTCTGCTCAGATATCTACATTCATTTCCCCCCAGTTATCTTTTTCAGTCAATGTTATCTCTGTATAATCATGTTTGAAATATCTGCTAGATCCCAAGACTAACCTTTATAGTCTACATGACTGCTTGTATTTCGGCAGAGTGGTGGGGATAAAGAGCATTAAACCAGAGGAAGCGCTGTAATTACAGGAAATCCTCTGTTACTTGTGTTGTGTGAATACACTGAAATGAAAGACCAGTTACTGTACACACTTAGATAGAACCCTAATGTTTCACAGGGAAGATTTCCCTTTATTAGATTCTGAACTTCTAAGAACCCTAGGCAAGGCTTTAGCCCCATTACCATGAGGGAAGAAGTTTAGGGTTAGGGTTAGGGTTGGGGTTAGGGTTAGGGTTAATGAGCAAGCAATATACAGCAGGACCCTGGTATCCGCTGGGGATTGGTTCCAGGCCTTCCTGTGGATAATGAAAACTGTGGATAACAGAGAACACCAAAATACCCAAAAACTTCTGTTTTATGAAAGTAGCTTGATTTATGGCTGCTGCTTTGTGACAGTAGCGTGATTTATAGCTGCTGAATTATTTATTTAATTTCCCCCCTGCCAACCATGGCTAACTGAATCAGTGGATAATGGATCAGTGGATAGGGGGGTCCTACTGTATTTGGCTTTATCTTTCTGCCTGCTTATCAGTTGAGTAGGCTAAGACCTTGCTCTAAATTGAGCAATATGCTTGCTATGGGGCTACCAGCTTGGCAGCATCCCGTTCACTGAAATGTTAAGGGGGTGAGCCTTGCAAATGGGGCAGGGCCTCCAAAGTCACATAAGTGAGCAGGGTAGATAAGATATGGAAGGAAGACTGGTGAACCATCTGGACACAAATGATGTTGGGTATGGAGACAAGAAGGGCAACAAGACATTAAGTCATTAAGTCATGGATTTGTGCAACTGATCAAGCAATCTAACTGTTGTGAATTCACTGACAGAGCTGTTTGTGGGATCTGAGTTCTGCCATTTTGCTGACTGCAGTTGTTCCCACACCTTCAAGTTATGCTGGTACAACTACACAGCAGGATTTTGGCCATTATATAGTCTTTTAAACGAGGGTCAATATATTTCAGTCAAACGAGTAAGCCAGACTGCCTCCTATAGATTCCATTTCCACCCGTAGGCATGGGAATTCCTTAAAAGTTGGAAGAAATGCGAGTGTCATTTTCTCACCTCCTAACAAGCTTCTAAGTTATCTTGCTTTATTTTGTAATTACGGTAACCATTGGGAGGTAATACGGCTCCATTTGCAAGCCCGATTGCTCAGGCAGAAAGAGTAGACAGAAAAACACTAACATGCTTTCCACTTCTAATGGCATTTGTATTGGCGAATTTGATCTCCAGTGATGACAGCAAATACGTCCTTTTTCATAATTCTGATTTTCGCTCATATTGAAAACCTGTTCTATGACTGTGGTGGGACCGTAATTCCCATAGGCAGATGTGGTATCCTCCCTAGTTTTGAACTTGCAAAGAAGGATTTTTAAAAATAATATCTCTTAAATGTTGAGACCTAAAATTAGACATACAAAAGCCGATGATATCAAATGTGTCTTGGTCATCTTGCATCATTCATTTGATGAGTCATGTTCATGTCTACCCCCCCTCTCTCTCTCTCTGTATATGTATATATATATATGTGTGTGTGTGTATGTAGATATGTATATAATGTGTCTGTACGTGTGTGCACGCACGCGCGCACACACACACACACACACACACACACACATTTTATACCATCTGGGTTCTCCCTTTTTAAAACAGCTTAGAAATGACATATCAGTCCAGCAGCAGATTGTTATTTTGCCTGCCTTCCACAATCCATCAGGAGAGGGTTAAGAAAAGGACCAGTTATCTCATAGCAGACAAATTCCTTGTACATCATTGAGCTTTACACTGAGCATCTCTGTGTGCTGTCAGTTCCACAGAAAGGAGATTATACTGTCTGTCTGCAACATGAATCCCCCATAAATGGTGCTTCAACAAAAGATGAAAAGCATATTTCGCATCAGCTGGGAAATATGTATAAATGAAGAGATATCGTAGCCAGTTGCATTGATAAATTTTGATATATAAAACCAGAACTTTTACTTTTTCACAATTCTCCAAACAGCTCATTATGCACAAAACCTTCTGATTTCATAAGATATATGAATGAATGACTATGCCAAGGATTGTTTAATAATGTTTTTAACGATTGTAACGTTATAGCATAACATGCCAATAAAAGAAAGAATGAGCTCTATTTTTAATGATTAACCAAAAGTTCTTATGGTAAGATGTAGATTTGCATGAGATCACCACTCCCATTTTCTTTCCCCCCTGCTCTTGTCAGTTTATTCATATACCGTAATCCTTTTGCTGCTATGAGCTGTCTTCAGTGATGCACTGATTTTACATTGCTTATCTCTCACTTGGCTCTTGGATATGACTAGATAGGCCAAATATTATGATCTGAATGGCACTGTCATGAAAAAAAAAAGTCCAGGGGAAGACAGCAATATTTCCTACTGTCACTTTGGTGTCTTCTCAGTCATGTCTGGGTGGACCACAGATTGAACATGAGCCAGCATTGTGACACGGCGGCCAAGAAAGCCAATGCAATTGTTTGTTGCATCAACAGAAGCATAGTTTCTAGAGAAGTAGTATCACTACTAGAGTGATAGTATCACTCTATCCTGCTCTGGTCAGACCCCACCTGGAGTACTGTGTACAGTTCTGCACTCCTCAATTTTAAAAGGATGTTGACCTCAAGTGGGTCCAGAGGAGGACGACCAGGATGGTTGAAGGTCTGGAAGACATGTCTTACGAGGAGCAGCTTAGGGAGCTGGAAAAGTTTAGCCTTACAAAAAGAAGGCTGAGGGGGGATATGATAGCCATGTTTAAATATTTGAAAGGAGATGCCCGAAGCACATCCGATCTCACCTGATTTCGAAAGCTAAGCAGGGTCGGCCCTGGTTAGTACTTGGATGGGAGATCACCAGGGAATACCAGGTGCTGTAGGCACCTGGAATAGGAACTGGCAAACCACTCCAGTATTCCTGCCAAGAAAACTCCATGGACATGGGGTCACAAAGAGTCAGTCATGACTGTAACAACACAACACACACACACACACACATATCAAAGAGGTGGCTGGCTTGTTTTCCATGGCTTCAGAGACTAGGACTCAGAGCAATGGTTTCAAACTACAGGAAAAGAGATTCCAGTTGAACATTAGGAAGATCTTCCTGAAAGAGCTGTTCCGCAGTGGAATATACTGCCACAGAGGGTGGTGGAGTCTCCTTCTTTGGAGGTTTTTATGCAGAGACTGGATGGCCATCTGTTGGGGGGTACTTTGATGTGGGTTCCTGCATAGCACGGAGTTGGACTGGATGGCCCTCGAGATCTCTTCCAACTCTATGATTCTATGATTCTATATTCAAGAAACAGAAGGGTATGCAGTCATAATTGCTAACAAATGGGTTGAATCACCCAACATGTCTCATATGTTCTCAATTTATGAACAAGTTGACAAAGGGGGAGAACCGATTTTGGTTCAGATCTTGTTTTTATACTTTTATAGCATAAACTTTGCAATTTAAAATTCACTTCCTGCCTTTCAAGCCATGGACTTTTCTGTATGTCAAGAAATAGCTTCTTGTCTGTGATAGCTCTCAACTCACTAAATCTGTAATTTCTTAGGTCTATGTAGATCCTTTGTTAGAAACTATAGGATACTGATATATAGGGGAAATCTATGTTGATTTTTACTTATCTTGATTTCTTCCTCATAGCTTATTGAGGATATGTCAGCTTGGAATATGCATGTGATTTAGAATGTATTAAGAGTATGCCCGGAGAGAGGGCTCAGCAGCTAGGAGACACAGTGTAAGGTTTGCATATCTCTCCCCTCTCACTCCCATGATGAATTTCCTGCAAGAAGGAAAATGATGTGGAGAGTCACAGATGAAGAGAGAAGTTTACAAACAGAAGCTGTTGCCTTCTGAACCATCATAAAACTGAGTGGATGAGATAAGGAGCTAGTATGGTAAGGCCTAAGGGTTGTGGTGACTCAGCGGGCTAGAGTACTGAAAACTGTTGGCTACAAAATTGGCAACTCAGTGGTTCGAATCCCGGGTGCCACGCAGCAAAGTGAGCTCCTACTGTTAACCCCAGCTCCTGCCAACCTAGTAGTTTGAAAGCATGTAAAATGCAAGCAGATAAATAGGTACTGCCGTAAAAAGCGGGAAGGTTAAACAGTGTTTCCTTGCAGCCATGTCAGCCACATGGCCATGGACTTGCACAGCACTGGCTCTTCGGCTTGAATACGGAGATAGGCACTGGCCCTTGAGTCGGACACGACTAATACGCATGTCCGGGTGGAACCTTTGCCTTTACCTTTATGGTAAGACCTAATCTGAAACTGTTCCACAAACAGACTGCAATCACTGGGTTATATCCCAAAATGTTACAATGGGTCTCCTGCAAAATGGCAGAAATGTTTGCTTGGGCTGGCTTATCAGCAAAATTGCAATAGAAGAAGCTCCTTGGAACTGCTGCCGGTCAATTGAAACAGTAGAGTCCTGGATGGAAGAAAGACAGTCTTGGTATAAAGAAGCTTCCAATGACTTAGTTGGGGATAATATTTTGTTCTGTCGTGCCCTAAATTTGTTTTTTAGACTTCAAGATGGTTAGGGATTTTCCCCCCTCAAATTCACCAATCGTGGGTAAGATGGTGTCTTTAAAATATCTGTGCTAAAATGCTACCTGGCTGCTTTCTTTGTGCATGCCACAGAAGAAGTAGAAAGCTAATAGATCAAAATCTCAACACTGGCCGTCAAGACTGTTGCAATAACAGCCTGTCATATGGCCATGGAATATCCATCAACATCACAGCAAATGAACTATGGAGGTTCCTGGGCTGCCATTCTCCTTTGCTCTGCGTCGTTTCATCGCACATTCATTTAGCTTTGCAGGGAATTCAGTGAAAAAGGTGCATTTAATTTATTGGAGGCGAAATATTAAATCATCTGAATTTGATTCAAATTTCACTGAGAAATAACTGTACAAAACAATTTATCTCTGTTCCCTGTCATTAAAAAAAAGAAAATAAGCATTTTTAGAGAGAGTATAGAGGAGTAGCCTTTGTTTGTAGTGTACATTTTCTTATTTGTTCCATCTCATTGATTCAAGGCAAACAGCAGTGCCTTAAAAATGAAAATGTTTATGAAAATAGAAAATGGATAGGAAGTATAAATACAAAGTACAGTATAAAGCATTTTTTAAAAATCCTAGCCTAGCAGGCATTAATTCCATCATAAAAGTGTTAAAAGTATCTGTGTAGTTTGGGTATGTGGATATTTCTTTTGAAACTGAAGACTTATTAATAGAATCTCTGCCATCTACCGACAGAGGTATCATATAATTAAGTGTCGCTCCCATCCTACAAAGTTATCATAACCAAAAGAGGTCATATGTATCAAACTAGTATAAACAGTGTCATGAGCTAGGGTATTAACTCTGCCACCTTTTAACATTTCTTCTGTTACTAAAATCATTGGAGTCTCACAAGTGTGATTGTTTTTAAAATAAGTAAGAGAGGTTTATTGTAACATCATGATGAATACATTTAGCAAGCACTTATTATTCACATATATTCGTATACCTATCTAGCTATACAAACATTACCCTGGCTAACACTATACCACTTCAGGTTCCTATTAGAGATGGGCATGAAACAAAAATATAGTGTTTCATTTCATTACATTACTAATGAAATTTTAAAAGGATTTTGGAATGAAACAAAATGCTATATAATGGCTCCTCTGGGTCCTAGAGGCACCAAAATCACAGGGTAGCTTCTTTTGACTCTTCCAAGTTATTCAGCTTCAAAGAGAGTCCCCCCCCCCCAGCAGTAATTGGAACTGCTGTGCATATGCTGCTCTGGCAATAGGTCAATCTATTACTTCCCCTTGCTTAACCCCTATACTGCTGCCGTGTGCTGTACACACTTTTGCAATTAGCTAGCTAGAGGGACCCTCTTTGCAGTTGAATAACTCACCCCCCCGGAACCTCAAACCTCTCCAAATTTGGGGGGCTTACAGGGGAGTGCTTGAGGAAGCTCAACTGCTACTCCCATGGTGCTACACACCTGCATTCATTATTTTTGAGTACATACTTGTTATGTACTAAAAAAATAGAGATCGCAGGCATGTAACAGCATGGAAATTACAGGGGAGCTTACCTAAACTCTTCCCTTTAAGCCCCCCACCCCAAATTTGGGTTTAGGGGTAAATGGGTTTAGGGGCTAAGTTATTTAACTCCAAGGGGGGTTCCCCTAGGAGAAAATCATTTATAATTAAGGGAACCACTTGAGGAAGCTCCCCCGTTTTGTTTCCCAAACAAAAAAATGGTGGTTCAGTTTGTTTCATGACAAAGCAGTTTCTATCATTTCATTTTGTAGCAAAATGACTAAACAGTGTTTCGTTTTTTGTTTAGTGCCCATTTCTAGTCCCTATCTAACTTATCCAGGATTGTACAAGGATACAGGTGGCTCCACCCACAAGCTGTTCTATTGGTTAAGCAAATCGGACATTTACATCATACTAAAAGATAAATATTCATAAGCATCCTGCTATATATGGGTATATCTCTTTCTACAATTTACATCCTGCTGTTGTTGTTTTGTGCCATTAAGGGCCTTTTCACACAACCCCTAAGATCCGCTGGCCACTTAAATTCGGACCAGAGATCTTGGGGGTTCGTTGCTCTTCCTGCGTTCCCACCCCTCCGCACTTCCTTGCTCCTGTCTGCGTGAGGGGAGGGAGAAAAAAGAGAGGAAAAAATGCAGGCTCACCTCCGTCTGCCGGTCGAAGCCCCGTCGTCCTTCTGATTCTTTCTCTTAAAGGGGCGGGAGACAAAAACAAACAAACAAACAGAAGCGAGGAGAGCCCGGCACAGTCACCAGATTACATCCGGATCTGGGGATTTTCACCCTCCAATCCAAGAGCAGGTACATGAAAAGTGTGCTGGTATGTGCTTAGGTGGGCGTGGTTGCACTTAATTTCCTGCAAACTCCGGAGCTGGTGGGGAAACAATTGTAAGCTCCGGAGCTGGGAGCCATTTGCCCCGGAGTTTAGGGGTCGTGTACAAATACCCTGTCACTTCAGACTTATGGGGTTTCTTTGAGCGAGCAATGTCCAAATGGTCCTGTCCCCAACAGCTGTGCTCGGTTCCTGTGAGCTGACACTTGTGAGTTTGGGGGAGTCAATCCATCTCTTATTTTGTCTTCCTCTTTTCCTGCTATCTTCATTGTCTTTTCCAGATAATCTTGCCTGCTCGTGATGGGCCCAAAATAGGACAGCCCCATTTCATCATTTTTGCTTCCAGAAAGAATTCAGACTTGATTGGATGTTGATTTTGTTCATCCTTCTGACAATCCAAGGAAAAAGTGGTCTGCTTATATACCGCCCCATACCACTTCAAGTAGTCTCTGGGAGGTTTACAGTTTAATTACAGTATGCAGGCTACACATTGCCCTGCCCCCAGCAAGCTGGGTACTCATTTTACTGACCTTGGAAGGATGGATGGCTGAGTCAACCATGAGCCTGCTATCTGGGGTTGAAGCCCAGGTCGTGAGCACAGTTATAGCTGCAGGACAAGCATTTATCCACAAATATCTTATGCAGCACCATATTTCAAAAGAATCATGGCTCTTTGAATCAGGTATCATCAGCTGGTGCACTCATTTTAATTAGTTAAAGTTAATAATATAGTTGAGACTGAGGGCAGTACTTGGATCAGTCATAGTGATGATTTCAGTGTTGGTTATGAAGAAGATGTACCTTAATCCTACGTAATCCAGATTTGGCCATGTGATAATTTAAGTAAAGAAAAATGAAATCAGTGCTGGAGTGGACAATATAATGAAGAGACAAACATTTTATAAGGAACATTATTTAAAAATACTGAAAATGGGAGGATTTTTTTCACACCACCAATAGTGTTCACCAAAAAGCATAAAGTTGCTACTAGTGCTTTATATTTGAGGTTGGGGGATACTTCTTGCTATTAGCACAATATGGCTGACTGCTTAGCTGAGAGGAGTCTCATTTTTCACACTCTCTAATGAATTTTACAGAATACAGCAGGTACCGTGGTCCAAAATTGCCGGAATCATGTAAACACTCAGGATATTACACTGGACAATTAAAATGATTCTGTGCACCCAGCCTCAGTGCCTAAAACAGTTTCCTTGCTTAACAAAGCAAAAACCAAAAAGCTTTGGTAGCAAATAGTGTTCATAAATGACATGAGGAAATTGGCCTGATGAAGGTTGTGATTAGGACGGCTAAGTGATAGGATGAAATGCTGTGTATAAATGATGCAATTATATGAAGCCTAATCCTTTTTTGATCTTATTAGTTCAGTGAGTAGGGGGGTGATTTCATTTTTTATATTATTATTTTTATTTTTTGCTCACCAATATACTTCTATGTGAAAGCTAAAATATATCCGGACCTGTCAAACTGCATGTCTTCCTGTGACATTTATTTTCTGCAACTCCATTGCATTAGAAATTCAGTGCATTCTTTAAACTCTTGTTTTGTTCTCACCCCCTTTATTGCATTTCAGCATTCCTTAATTTATAATGGAGAAATGTTCTAAATATCTATGATGTGTTTATACTGTGTGGGGGAAAACACCTATTGCCAGAGGCTGGTAGCATCTTTTCTCTTTCTCAAATTCTGAATTGCAAGCATATTTATCTACTTCTCTTAATGAAACTATGCTGGAAATGGGAAAGAAAAGTGTCCCTATTGTGGCATAAAGTGCTGCATAAAAACAAATGTGTGAATATGAATAAACATCTTAAGTCTTCTTTCTCGTCTCACATTAATTTTACTCCAGGCTAATTTGACAGGCTGTAATGACAGTTTTATCTAGCAAATGCATGAACTAAATGTAAAATTAAAAGAAATATTGGATGTACGGAGTTGAAATGTATGCCTAGAATAAACAAATAGGACCTGTTTTTTGGAGGGATTTGTGAATGGAGCACCTGAAATAGAAAACATAGTATAAATGTACCACCTAGTTAAATGTGGCTCTCTTTTATTATTATATAGGTGTGTTTCCCTTGTTTTATGTTAAATGTAAACTTACGCTATTCTGGGAATTATTTACAAGATCTTGGAATTGTTAATGTGAAGAGGGACAGATACAGATAGCTATAGATAACGAAATTTCAAGTTGGGCAACATTTTTGCAGGAGTCCCACTTTGCTGCTGTGCTGCCAAAATTCAGTGATTCAGTTAGCTGTCTCACACAACAGCTCACCATTTGCTTCAGGGTATTCCCAAGCAGATGTGTTCACCTGCTTACGATTCCCTGCAAATGCTATTGCAGACCTATCTCTCCAACCCAGAGGTTTCCTTAGGCATCCATAATAACAGCCATTGATACCCTTGTTCTCCATGAACTTGCCTAACCCTTTCTTAAAGCTGTCAAGGTTGACAGCTGTCACCACTTCTTCTGGTAGGGAGCTCCACAGACCAGTGATCCTCTGGGTGAAAAAGTACTTTCTCTTATTTCTTTGAGATCTAGCACCCAAAAGTTTCATGGAGTGCCCCCTAGTTCTAGTGTTGTGTGATAGGGGAAACAGCTTTTCCTTATCTACTTTGTCCACACCGTGTATGATTTTATATTTTATTTTATTTATTTATTTTTGAACTTGTATCCCACCCATCTTCTCGAGGGAACTCTGGGCACCTTACAGCGAGCTGACCATTGCAGCAAATTGTACAATGCACTGAACAACAACAATACAGTCACAATATAAGCAAACAAGTAAAAATTTTATAAACCTCTTAGGCACTGATGTTCAAGAGTGAAGAGGCCCAGCCATTGCAGCCTCAGATGGTAAGGAAGTCAGTTTATTGACCGCAGAAGCATGGAAGGCTGAGTCACCTCTGAGCCAGCTACCTGAACCTGTTGAAATCAAAATCAGGTTTTGAGCAGAGCCTTGGCTACATTATTGTGGTTTAGCCACTGTATCATGAAGCCCATAAAACATAGTAATCTAGAGTTACAATTCACTTAAGTATATTTTTAAAGCTTTTAAATAGAGATGGGCACGACTCAGAAAAATTGTTCGTTTTCGTTTTCGGCTAGGGGTCCGTTTCAGCTCGTTTCCGTTTTCGTGAGCTAATTTCAAAATTTTTCGTTTTCGTTTCGTTACGTAACGAAAACGAAAAACAAAATGAAAACGAAAATTTTTTCGTTTCTTCCCATTTAGCTCCATTATGTGTTTTTCCAGTAACGAAAAATGAAAATTGGCTCGAAATTAGTCGTTTCGTTTCCGTTTTCGTTCCAGTTCTGAGCCGTTTTTCGTTTTTCGTTTCGTTACGTAACGGAAACGAAAAACGAAAACGAAAACGAAAATACCGCTAAGTCGTGCCCATCTCTACTTTTAAATGTTTAGATGGTATTTTAATTATTATACATTTAATTGCTTTGTTTAATCTTGTAACGTGTTATGTTGTTGTTTTCACTTTTACACTGCCCATAGTGCTTAAGCACTCCCTGAGCAGTTTACAACATAATTATGCAAACAAGTTGTTTTAATCATCCGTGAGCTTTCTTGGGTCATTTTGCCAGCAGAAAGGCAGCCTAGATGTGAAACAAACTCATAAATGAACAGTTTTTATTACAGCTTAGGTCAGTAATGTGTTAGAAGCTGAACACAAGATCACCTTAGAGATATGTTTGTTTAGTCATGTCTTTGTCAGACACACCTGACTAGAAATATCAGAGCACAGGAGAAGAAATCAGAGCCCTTCTTCATTTCTTCCATAAACAACAACCAGGATATTTTTTCCATCTTTTCCTAGGACTTCATATGTCTAAGACTGATTTGTGATAATAGACATTAAAAGGAATGGCCTCTTTTTACAATGTAGAGGCCATTTCTTTATTTCTGGCTACTAAAGTGTTCCCTGCCCCTACACACAGTGTTATGCACACTTGCACACAACACTTTTTATGCCTAGCTACTCCAAATCCAGGTTCCTGCTCTCTTTTCCAGGCACCGAAATAACTATTAAAATACCAGGTCTTGCTGCTGTCATACTGGGAATATAGCATCTTGCTGATGTGGATTAATGATACTCATTATTATTCCTGTGCAAGTTGTATAATAATATGCCAACAGCTATAGTTAGTACATTTCTCTGTGTATAAGATTAAAACATGTTGATAAGATATAAGAGGGAATAGACAGAGTTCCCATTTTCTTTGTGTTTAAGGAAAAAAACTAAAGTGGAATCTTATGAAACCAATTGCATGTATTTCAAACTCGTTTAATAAAACCTAATGATGACAGAAGAACAATTGACAATGAATAGGCAGTGCTCTATTCAAATGCATATGTTGACCATGTTGACCAAGGAGGCCTCGTGGCATAGAGGTTAAACTGTTGTACTGCAGCTAAAACTGTGCTCAAGACCTGGGGTTCAATCCCAGGTAGCTGGCTCATGGTTGACTCAGTCTTCTATCTTTGCAAGGTCAATAAAATGAGTACCTAGCTTGCTGGGGTGGGGGTGGGGGCAATGTGTAGCCTGCATAATTAAATTGTAAACTGCCCAGAGAGTGCTTGAAGTGCTATGGGGCACTATATAAGTGGAACACTTTGCTTTGCTTTACCAGTGATGTCTTTTTACCAAATACTTTCCCAAGTAGCTAGAATGCTTTATGTTGTGAGTCTAGAATAAAAGATATAAGGAGTGCTGGGTGAAGATATTTGATAAGTAACAAATGTTGCACTTTTCAAATATATTATGGTTCCACATGATAGTCATAGCTCACTGGAACTGTTCCGTAGATAACTAAATGGACCAACACCCAGGTTCCGGGGACTTGACAACCTGTAATATTCAAGCTGGTGCTACAATCATATTCTCCAAAAAAAAAGGCCAAAAAAGACAAACCATTTGCTAATATTTGCAGCAATTTCCTCTTTCATCTAGTCTTCCTTATATCCTACCGATCCTCATGAGCACACGAGCCTCCATGTCATTCACTGCTGTGTGGGGTATTTTCTCTAGTCAAACAAACAGTACAGCTACTTCTCGCTGCATGTTTTTCACTTATCTAATTCTTTCAGGACAAGTGGTTGAGCTTGGAAATGATACTCTTGAGTACAGTCATCCCCCGCCATTTCATGTTTCATATAATGCAGTGCTGGTATGTCGTGGGTCCACAGTATATGAAACAAAGGGCTCCTGGAGCAATCTGTGTCGGCCCGTTTGAGGACTCCTGCACTAACCCCAGGCCTGGCAATGCCCCAAACAGGCCTCTGACGGGTTTCCCGTGCCTGTTGGAGGCCTCAGAAGTGGTTTCCTGTGAACCGGAAGTGACTTCTGAAAAACCGGAATTCCATTCTGGATCATCCAAGCCACTTCTGGGGCCTCTGACAGGCTTCTTGGGCCTCTCGGCGCCCCCAGAAGTGGTTTCCGGTTAACCGGAAGTGATTCAGATTACCGGAAACCACTTCTGAGGCCTCCGGCGGGCTTGGAAAGCCCATCAGAGGCCCGTTTGGAACACTTCCAGCCCTTAGGTAGGCCCCCCAGTGCCGACCTGATCCACATATCACGGATTTTCCATTATTGCGGGTTGGGTTAGATCCCTAATCCCCATGATAGGCAGGGGATTTCTGTACTAGAACCCCCAGAAGTAGGGTTCCAACAAAAAGCCTTCACAAAACGTGCATATAGTGTGTACGTGTGTAAAGTGTGGGTGACGTGCAATTTTAAGCACACTATATACACACCACAAAAACCCTTGTTATTAGTTCTGCAGATCTGCCATTCTTGCCACATATACCTGATTCATCCTGTAAGGCAGAGTACTGGGGATGTTGCAGAATTACCTATTGTCAGCCCTCTTATAGAGATATGAGGCTTGGACTGTTTAATAGAACAAATGCTTTTTGAAGTGTGGACATACCCCATGGACTGAAAGGATAAAAAACAAGAGGGACTTTGTTGGATAGGAAGTGGGGAAAGAGTTGATTATTAAGAAACAGAAGCTCTCATATCTTGACCACATAATTCATCACAATAAATATAATATACTGTGATATATCATTGAAGTAAATGTGGCAGAAACATAAGATGGATTGGATAACTGTTGTAAGTTTTTTCGGGCTGTTTGACAATGTTCTAGAAGTTTTTCTTTCTGATGTTTCGCCAGGCTCTGTGGCCGGCATCTTCAGGGGGCAAGGAGCTCAGGGAACTAGGAGTATACCCCCAAAGCACAGAGAGAACTCCTAGTTCCCTGAGCTCCTTGCACTCTGAAGATGCTGGGCACAGAGTCTGGCAAAACGCCAGGAAGAAAAACTTCCAGAACACGGCCAAACAACCCGAAAAACACCCAACAGCTATCAGATCCCAGCTGTGAAAGCCTTCAATACATAAGATGGATTTTGTGGCTGAGTAACATCAGAGACTGGCAGAGCCTTAATATGGAACAACTAATTCGCAAAACTATTAGTTGGAGATATACCACGATGGTAGCCCACTTCAGCAACTGAGACAATGTCTGAAGAGGGCGGGTAGTTTTAAGCCTTCTCTTGTACAGTCTGCATGTAGAAACCATTCAATCATAGGAACAGGATGTTAAACAGTGGGAGAAAATACCTTTTAAAATGTATACACTTACCATTCATTCGTATGTTTCGTTTTTAAAGTGTCTTTAACTGTATTTTAACTGTTTGTAACTACATCAGCACTGCATATTCTTGTTTCCTTCAAAATTCATTCAGTTCAACAGAACGAAACATCACCCACACCCCTAATACTCACCTAATATTGCTTCAGTGCTGTTAAGTGCCTTTTTGTAGTACTTCTGGGCACCATTTATTCTCTTCTTCCCTGCCACCTTTCTTGGCTTCCTTTGTCTTTGCTGCCTTTTAATCTGATTAGCCGTAGCAAACCTTATCATTCTGATTACAGACATTTGTGATGTTCTCGTTTCCTATGTAGCATCACGCTTTTCTGGACAACATCAGCTGGACAGACACAGGAAATCAGATTAAATGACAGCAAAGGAAAGTGAATCTAAAAGAAGGAGGCAGAGAAATGGAGAGTGATTGCAAGAAGAAAAAACTGCTGCAGAATAAAAGTGTGGGATAGAGATGGGCACGAAACAAAAAAATGGTGTTTCGGTTTTTCGTTTGTCGTTGAGAGGTCTGTTTCGGTTCGTTTCCGCTTGTCGTGAATTTTTGGAAAAATTTCGTTACTGGTTTTCGTTTTTTCGTTTGTCGTTTCTACCCGCTTTTTGCGCGATTTTAAAGCATTTCCGTGTGCAGGCATCCCCCAACGCCCCAGACCAGAGGGAAAACACTAAAAAAAAATGGATGCTGGCAGAGACACAGTATAGACTAGGTATGCAGGGAGGCTGCAAAGGCAGTGGCGGGCATTGCCCAGGGTGCAAGGCAGCCGCAGAGTGACTGCACTGTGGGGCAAGGGAGGGTACTCACCAAGAGGTACGCAACACATACGCACACAGGGAGGCTGCAGCACTGAAGCTAGAGTCGCAGAGACAGCAATCCCACCCTAACTCCCACCAGGGACTGCAAGGAGGACGGTGGCTGCCAGACCTTTTTATGCCCTCTGTGGCTGCCAGACCTGCCCGCCCAGTGTGCAACCTGGGCATGCTATTGGTTGAACATGATCCCATCACATGTCTTGCCTCCATTTTGTGGCTGGTGCAACATCCATTTTAAAGGGAAAAGAAAAATACATCGTGATGGGAGAAGACAAAAACAAACGTTTTAAGGTCCCCAACCCCCCTGGTAGGTATTATCAGATAATATAAATAATTATTGCTGTGTTCTTATGGATGTCCAGGGTGTTTTTTAACATTTAAAACAGCTCATTTCATTGTGCATCGCCATTAAAGGAAACAAAACGTAATGACCACAATTTTCCTGGTTCTGTTCGTTTCGTTGCATTTTCATCACAATTTTCATTTGTCGTTTCGTTACGTAACGGAAACGACAAACGGTAACGGAAACGAAAAAATGTTCGTTCCATGCCCATCTCTAGTGTTGAGCATAAACATTTTTGCAGAAAGTACGGGGGGAGATCACTGTAAAGGTGGTTTTTGACACTTATGGAAATTAACAGGAAACTGAGTGAGTAATTTTTTCTCAGTCCTCATAACCGTCAGTGAGCCTAAGGGATAAGGGATACCGTGATCTGATTAAAATCAATGCTGTAGTTATCCTTTAACCTATATGAGCCACTCTTTCAGTGTGTGTGGTGGTGGGGGGGGGGGCAAATCCAAAGCCTTTTAGATATGAAGGTCTAAAAAGCACAAGTGATACAATTGGCACAATTAGCATTAATAGTAGTTTTAGAATAAATCGTACACAGAAGTATTCTGATCAGGATCTGGTAGCAGGGCTTTGACTATTTCGTTCCTGCTGTAGTCCGAGTATAGACAGGGTGTGCTTGTTACTTGTAGTGAAGAACACGACCCACTGACACCACATAAATGTGCATTCATCAGTGGTAATGTTCCAGATTAAGTAGGAAATAATGAAAGGGCAGTATTTCATGGTGGGTTCTGTCGTCATTCTTTGATAACCCTGGACTCTTGAACAAATAGGAAATGAATCTTGCTGAGCTAGGCACATCCTTCATGAGAAGCATAGTATGAGTTTGTACATACTAATCTACCATAATGTTTGGAAACATCTTTTAAATACGGTGTGGTTAATTTTGTAATTGAACTTAAAGCCATTAAAGATACCTAATTGTTCACAATATGTCTATAAACCAGCTGGTTAAATGGTTCTGAATATTTATCAAAGCAAAGCAAAGCAAATATTTGTCAACAAGTTCATCAGTGCTACTAGAAAGAGGGATTTAAAGTACAGACTTGTTTCAGATTCAGAATGTGTTTATTTTATTTTGTGTTTCAGAGTATATATGGGCACTATGTATGCATATCTCCAGTGATGTGTATATGAGCCACACCTCCTGTGGCCCAATCCCTCCCCCAAGAACCAGCCCTGACACTTACCAGGCTTCGCCCTCGTCATTTTCTGACGAATCACAGAAGAAGCCAAGCTGGCCCCTCTCTGCTTCGCCACACAGCAGACCTCTTCAGTGTCAAGGTGTGGCAGAATGTCTCCCTGCTCAGCCAAAGTGTGGTTGACTGGATGGGGAGGTGGGAAGTGTCTGGCTGGACTCCTTCCATGATTGATGTCATGACAAAGATGACAGAGCCTTGTGGCGCACAATCCCTGCAAAGTGGCTGGGCCAGTTCTGGCAGGAGGGAATGGGCCACCACAGCAAATGAGGCATTTTGGATATACAGTGGTACCTTGTATAAAGGAATTAATTAATTCCAAATGAATTTCTGTTAAGCAAATTTTTCTTTATACAAATTTCCCATAGGAATGCATTGAAAACAGAGTAATCCCTAGTCGCAACTATTTTTATGTTGTACAGATTCATCCCATAGACAATTCTTTTAAGCAAATTTCCCCTATCTCCAGAATTTTTATGTTGTACAGATTTTATGTTATACAAACCATTTGTTATACGAGGGTCCACTCTACAAATACAAAGTGCCCCTCTCTATATCAGAGGATCCATGGGTGGTTGAGAGTGGGGATCATGGCCCAGTAAATTCAGGATGGATCCACAGAAAGGTAAGCGTCCGGCAAGGAGCAAATTTCATTTGGCCAAATATAAATAAGTAGAAATGCTTTAAAACGTTCAGATATGAACTGAATTGAGCGGGCTACAAATCGACTTAAAGCACATCAGCTGTAATTTGTAAGACAAATAATTCAGGCAAAATTGAAACATATGTTATTTTCATACCCCTAGTTTGAAATATCCCGCTGTAACATGATTTATAGCCATTTTTAGTGCCTATGAACAGTGTTTAGCATAAAATCTATGTGTACAGTCCTTTGCAATTTTAAATATACTATAAATTGAAGCCCTTCAAACATTTAGACGGCACGAGTCCCAAGCAGACATCTTGTTTCCCTGTTTATGTCACATGGAAAAGGATCAAACACATTGAAATGAGTGGGATTAAAGTTGGTCGTGAATTACATAGAACCTGCTCATTTCAATGGACCAATGCTAAGTATGGGAAAATCTAAAATCCTCTGTGTATTGCACAAATGGGCTAGGAAAGATGTACATATGACTATGTCGCATCCATAACTAGAGAAAGTATACATTGACTGAAATGCTGTTGCTTAGCATAGTAAGTTGCAATAGAGGAGACTCAATGAGTGTAGATTTGGTGAGTCAATTCCTCTGTATGTTCCATTGATTGAAACAGGCTTACTCTAATTATGACAGGCAAGTCCAAAGTCAGGACCGGGGGCCAAATGCGGCCCGTTTTTAAATTTCAAGCGGCCCATGTCAGCTTGACGTTTTATGGTTTACCTGCTCTCCCTGCCTCCGTCCGTCCCCCCAGCTACCTGCCCAGCCTACCCGTCCCCGGCTCCGTTGCTGCAGCATCCTCCCCGCTTCCTTGCATGTCCTAGAGGCTTGTACAAAGTCCGGCCCGGGGGCCAAATGCAGCTGAATGGTTGGCCCCCACACATTTTCATATCACCAAATCTGGCCCTTCTGGCAAAAAGTTTGGACACCCCTGAATAATGACCTTCAAGGCTCAAGTAAGTGACAACTAGAGCAGATATGTGAAGGCCTGGGGCTGGGTGGGAAAATTTGGGGAGGGGGGCTGTTGTTTTTTCCCTGAAGCCTTTTGGGGTTCCCCCCCTGAAAAATTGGGAAAATTGAAAAAAGAAAAAGAAAAAATGATTATGCAATGTTTTATTTTAACATGATGAATAAAATATTTTAAGACAGGGTGTTCTAATATTTTCCAAATCATTTCTAAAAATACATGCATAGTATCAGATTCTTCTAATTTCCGAGGACAAGCAAGTCTTAGGTTACAAACTGAACTCTCCAATGCAAGAACAAGATGCATTTCTTACTTTAAGAGGTGCTGCTATTGTCACAAGAAAAAATAAAAATGTTTCACTTTGTTTATGCATTTGAGTGGGTATGTTTGGTTCCATTCTGTCCTCTTCACTAGGCCTCAAAACAATGGAAGGAAATACAAAGCAACAAAAAGAACCTGAAAGTATATACTTAATTGAATTAAATTAATTAACTTAATTTTAAAAGGTAAGAGTTTGCATTTATCTGATTCCAGAAAATCAAATCATTTAACTACATCAGTTTATAAAAAGTAAATTCTATTTGTAATAATTGTTTGGATACACTATATTTTAATATGCTAGTTGTGATAATTTTATGACAAGTCAGATTGTCCAGAGTCATAATTTATGTTCCTAAAGTAACAGAATGACTTTCGAGCTGTAAAAGGGGGGCAATGCTAATGTAGCATTTTTTTTTCAAATGTTCTGAAATTTTCTGTTTTTTTCTGGGGGGGACCTTGGGAAAATGGATTTTTTTCTGAGCTTCAAAATTTCTGGAAATTTTACATCTCTAAATTGGAGTAGGCCCATTCAAAGGAATGGAACCTATAGAGGAGTTGGCTCACCAATTCCCCAATAAATCTAACAGCCCACTGTAGCATGACTTACTACACTAAGCAACATTCTCAAATTCCCCTTTTGTTCATTTTTACATAAATATTTTACCTATGGTCTGTGGGTATTCAGAATAGTAAGGCATTATTTAACTAGTACATTACACACAGAGCTATGAAAAAGCTAATAACATACAATTAAAAAAAACTATATGCATTTACTGAAATGTCTACTGGATGCTAAGTGCTGTAAAGAAACAATTAATTGGTATGGTCCTTTATCCCTAAGAGTTCACAAGTTAAGTAAGATGGACAGGAGAAATCAGGAAAGCAGCTGGATCGAAGGTGCATAAAAGGAAGGAGAGAGGTTTAACACTATAGAAGAAACGTAGCTGCAGTATTTCTGATTGGGATTCCTCTGTGCTGTGATGGAAATACTAAAAAAATTGGAAGCTTTTTTCAAGGATCTTTTTAAAAACATCTATTTAAAAAGAAACGAAAACAAATTGTATCTAACACTTACGGTGTACTGCTGAATTTAGCGCTGAGAGTCTTTTGTTTCTGAAATGCCGACCTCATTTGCTTGAAAAGCTGCACTGTGTGTGTCTTTTCAGTGTGTAATTAAGGATCTATAGGTAAGACATTTTGGTGCTTAAATAAATAGTATATGAAGAGGACATGGTGAGGTCTTTTATAAATCAGAGCCAGCTTTGGGGCCATTGATTTGATGATGCAGTTCACTCTGGGGGCCATACATGGGAGAGTTTAATGAAGAATATTGAAAAGGTTACAGTGCTTTCTCGGGCCTCTTTGGTTGTTTGTTTTGAAATGAGTGTCAGAGCAACAGGGATTTAAAAGTTATTAAAATACACATTTTCCCCTTTGGAGTCCCTCCAGTACACCTGGGAATACATACAGAGGGGACTTAAGGGATTATTCCTTCTTTGCCAGTTCAGCTTCATTTGCCTTTTATTTAAAAAGTGGAATTCCATATTATGTGCCTTTCAAAAGTGTAGCTACATTTAAAAATGGTAGCGAATCATACATTGTTGTTAGTGTTATCTATAAATGATAGAGCCGTATTCATCTATTTCTGTGTGATGAATACAGATCAGTGACAGGTACAGCTATAGGTCAGGTAAAGAATGAGCCTCAGAACATGAGGATGGGTATCTTTCAATTTCTAAATGCAGCCTGCAACACGGGGAATGTTCACTCCTCCAAGCCACCTCTTCATTATGAAAGTCACTGGGGAACCATGGGTCCTGATTTCTTGACTTGCGAAGTAATACCCTTGTGGCTGCATTTTCAGAGGACTGCCACAAATCCAAAAGCACATATGTTTCAGATTTAGGCTGCATAAGTGTGAGGAGACACTTGCACTGCATTCACCCCTATTCAAACCCAAGCTATTCCCCTGTTCCTCTCCTGCATCCCTTCAGAAGCTTTTTTCTCATATGTGACTGTAATTACATGTACCTGTAATGCAAGTTAACACTATATCCAAAATGGATCTGATTTTAGTTAGTCTAGTTTTTACTGAAAAGAGCCAGCTTCACCTTGAGTTTGTGAATGTTGCTTGTATCAGCATATCATTCTTAAGAATCATCTCAGTTTAAGGTTTGGTTAGTTATGGTTAGCCAAATACAGTAGGACCCCTGTATCCACTGATTCATTATCCACTGATTCAGTTATCCACAGTTGGCAGAGGAAAAAATAAATAAATAATTCAGCAGCCGCAAAGCAAGCTACTGTTACAAAGAGCAGCTGTAAAGCAAGCTACTGTTGCAAAACAGCAGCTGTAAAGCAAGCTACTGTTGCAAAACAGCAGCTTTTGGGGACATTTTGGTGTTCTCTCTTATCCATGGTTTTCATTATCCACGGGGAGGCTTGGAACCAATCCCCAGCGGATACTGGGGTCCTACTGAAGCATAATTTTGCCTATCCAAAAGTGGTGCATGTGTGCCCATTCTTTTCTCTGAGCCCATTCTGGACTGCATTTGGGATATTCTTACATGTAATTGCATTCTGTCTAAAGATGAGAGAGGTGGTTTGGCTTTTAATGACATTTTCTTTCCTGAAAAAGAAAGTTCATGAAAACCAAAAGCATATCAGAAATGGCTGCTGCTGCTTCCATATGTGTCAGGAATGTGAATACATAATGAAGCTTCTGAAGTTGGTTTTTAAATAGATAAGTGCAATACTAAATTTAAATTTAGGAATATGTCCTGAACTAACACTTCTATTGATATTTGAGAGTGAACAGTGGAATTGAACAATCAAAGAAAATTCATCATCACAAATCTAGTAACAGCAGCAGAATTAACAATAGGAAAGAAATGGAAGTTATGTGCAATATCCAGTTAAATGAAAAATATGTAAAAAGGGGGGGTGGAATTGGTGATAAATTGGCATGTAATATTGAAGTAAGGAAAGGATTGTCAAAGTAAGAATATATTTAGAGCAGAGCTGGGCAGGAACCAGTTTATCTTGGTTCGTAAATCCAGCCACATAGGTGGCGCTGCTCCCCTCCCCCACCTACTCACTTGGGGACAGAGAAGCATGATGGGAGTGAAAACTCAGTTGAAAAACTGCCAGAAGCTAATGAACTGGGCTAGGTTAGTGGCTAGGTTGGCTGAGGAGTTGGAGAGGGGAGCAGCAGCTCCTGTGCTGCCACCTTTATGAATCAAGACAAACCAGTTCGTGCCCATCTCCAAAAGGGAATCATAGAATCACAGAATCATAGAGTTGGAAGAGACCTCAAGGGCCATCCAGTCCAACCTCCTGACATGCAGGAACCCACATCACAGGACTCTCAAGAGATGGCCATCCAGCCTTTGCTTAAAAACCTCCAATGAAGGAGACCCCACCACCCTCTGTGGCAGCATAGTCCATTGCTGAACAGCTCTGTCATGAAATTCTTCCTAATGTTTAAATTGAATATCTTTTCCTGTAGTTTGAGACCGTTGCCCTGTGTCCTAGTCTCCGAAGCCATGGAAAAACAAACCTGTTCCCTCTTCAGTACGACATCCTTTCAAATATTTAAACAAAGCTATCATATCCTCTCTTAGCCTTCTTTTTGAAAGGCTAAACATTCCCAGTTCCCTAAGCTATTCTTCATAAGATATTTCTTCCAGACCCTCAACCATCCTGGTCACCCTCCTCTGTGAAGATCCTTGTATCTTCACAAGGATTTCTGGAAGAGGGATGGGGCTTCATAAAAAGAAAGTAATACAATTTCTCCATTGGTCCTGATTTGGGGGAGGGGGACATTAAATATATGTTTGTTTGTTTTTTGGCTTTTCCCCTTTTGTGTACAAGGAAAGAGAGAGAAAAGTGGCTTCTCCTCCTCCCTCTTTTTTAATAATTAGGATGCCTTTATCCCATGATTATGTAGAGTTACAAAATGTAGCAGAAGAGAAACTACAGTAAACCGTTGTTTAAAACACTTAACGTACAACTGTTTGAGGACACAGCATCAGAAACACCAATGATACACTTTCTTCTAAAATACTATATCCTGAGAATTGCCCAGGAAAGTATATTGCTGCTGAGGGAAAGGGTCATAGAATGGGGAGAACAGGAACAACAAAAGAAATTACCTAGGGCCTGGAGAAATTATCCTAGATAAAAGACCAATAAGGTTGGAGATTGTTAATCCTAGAAAGAAGATAAACAAGACATGATGAATGTATAGAAAGTGATAAATAGTATTGAGGATGAGTTGGGAAATACTTTTTTTCTAAGTGTCAAAGAACAGAAACAAGGCAACTTGCCATTAAATAGAAATACGATAAACTAAAATTCAATAAAAAGGATTGCTTTGCCAGATAGAGAGTACACATAAATTGTAGAATCTGCGACTGTGCTAGCTGGGAGATCTGGAAATTATAGTTCAGATAGGTATTTCTCTCCCATGATTTGTGGGAAGTTATCTGCAGAGCATCACGGCCCCTCAAAAGGATTTATTTATTTATTTATTTATTTATTAGATTTATACCCCGCCCATCTTCCCCAAGGGAACTCTGGGCGGATTACAGGACTAGAAAACACAAGATATACAAATCATAATCTTCAACAAACAGCAAAATTAAAAACAATAAATACAGATATAAAATCACGAACACCCTGCATTAGTATTTATCGCTCGTGGACGTCGAGCAGCGGGGGGGGTGAACGAACAGCAGATGGCGGGGGAAGAAAAAAAATCTTTACACTAGGTCACCAAAGGCCTCGCGAAACAGAATGGTTTTAATCGCCCTACGAAAGGCCAGCAGGGACTCTGCAGAGTGCACTTCGCTGGGAAGGCTGTTCCACAACGATGGGGCAGCCACCGAGAAGGCCCGATTTCTGGTGGAAGAATGTCTAGATTCTGCATATTTATTTTATTTTATTTTATTTTATTTTATTTTATTTTATTTTATTGGATTTTATACCGCCCATCTGGCAGCAAGGTCACTCTGGCCGGTTTACAACAATTAACAATTCAAACAATTCATACAGTAAAACCACAAAATAGTAACACAATTAAAAAAAATATTAAAGTGCCATAAAACAATGCATCATTATTGGCAGGCTAATCACTTAAAAACAAAATTTAATGGGTGGACACTGAAGTTACATTATATTTGAGGGAAATATATTGCATAAGGTGGTTGCCCAATTCCATAGTAAAAGGTGTGCCCAGATACCTGTGGGTGCATCTGCACATCTTCCCTGCCCCTCCTCCTCCTCTTCTTCTAAGTAGAAAGGAGGAGGTCTGGCCTGGAATCCGGGGCAGCCACAAAACATATGTGGGCCGGATCCACTGAACTTAATTGAATTGCTCTGAACTGTGTCTATCTGCTGCAGAGGCTCTGCATGAATGCTGCTTAGTTCTGTTCAACAGATATTGAGCCAGTTGTTCTCCAGACTTTTTCAGTAATAATAATAATAATAATAATAATAATAATAATAATAATAATAATAATAATAATAATAATAATAATAATAATAAATACCTTTATTGTCAATGTACAACATGTGCACAATGAAATTGGCTGAGTCTCCCTTTCCCACCCCCGCCACCATCCCACCCCCATCCCACTAGCAACCACTCAGTCTTATTGCACCCTGTGTACTTGACACAGAATGCGCCAGCCCACAGGTCAGTTCTTCTATACTTGTCCTGGGATTATTTCCCACTCAGCAGTCTGACAGCTGATGGATAAAAACTGTTCTTCAGTCTGTTGGTGCGGCAGGCTATACTACGCTATCTTCTGCCTGATGGTAACAAGGTAAAGAGGTGCTGGCCGGGGTGTGAATCATCCTTAAGAATTTTTTCAACCCTCTTGAGGCAACGATCCCTAGCGATGTTGTCCAGTGCACTTAGGGGACAGCCCCTCTGTAGTGTCTTCCTGTCAGCAGCTGTCAATCCAGCATACCAAACGGTAATGCAATATGTGAGGATGCTTTCAATTGTGGACCGGTAAAAGGAGATAATCAGTTGTTGCTTCACTTTGTTCTTACGCAAGACCCTGAGGAAATGCAGTCTCTGCTGGGCCTTCCTGACTACTTTGGTTGTATTAATTCCCCAGGAGAGATCTTGACTGAGGGAAACTCCCAGGAAACTCCCAGTAGTCCTGAAATGGAAATAATAGCCCCATCCTTCTTGGCTACAGTACTAACCTTTCCTTCTCTCCTTGCCCATGGTTGATACAGTTCAGCCATACTGTATTCATTTACAGGAATGTCTTTCCATTTCAGGCTATTAGAATTTGTTGAAATGTTTTGGCAGCAGGATTCAAGTCTATGAATCCATTGGGCTGGTTGCATCTAAAGCTTTATGATATAAGCCATAATCCACAACAAATCCCACAATATGTTGTAGTATTATTTTTGGTCTGGATCCAAAAAAATTGCAAAACTGTTTATGTGTGCTCCAGAACATTTTGGATCGCCATCCTGGTAAGAAACATTGAGCCTCCTGAGAAGTCATACATAAGATTAGATGTTATTTGGCACAATTTTCAGTGCACCATCAGGATTTGCAAGGGGAACTCAATCTGCAGCAGATGAAGCTGCCCCGTCTGAATGGAAGGAGCGCTTAAGTGTGAGATAGTATAGATTTCATCAAAGTTAAACAGCCCAATCATTACTTCCTAGGATCTAAATAGCTATAGAATGAGGAATATTAATCCAAGTGGGATTTCTCAGAATACTATCCTCATATCACCAATAGGCCTTTTAATAGCCAAAGTCCCAGAATTTCCATCCAATTGCCTTCTTACAGCTGCTTACACTGCTTACAACAGTGGGGCTCACTCTTAGTTAAACATGTGCAGAAGAGAGCGACTAAAATGATTACTGGGCTGGGGCACCTCCCTTATGAGGAAAGGCTAAAACATTTGGGGCTCTTTAGTCTGGAAAAAAGGCGCCTGAGGGGGGATATGATTGAGACGTACAAAATTATGCAGGGCATGAGTAAAGTGGATAGAGGGAAGCTCTTCTCCCTCTCACAAAATACCAGAACTAGGGGACATACACTCAAATTGAGGGCTGGGAGAGTAAGAACTGACAAAAGAAAATATTTTTTCACCCAGTGCGTTGTTAGTCTGTGGAAACTCTCTGCCACAGGATGTGGTGATGGCATCTGGCCTGGATGCCTTCAAAGGGGGATTGGACAGATTCCTGGAGGAAAAGTCCATCACAGGTTACAAACCATGATGGAGAAACCAGGGTACTTCAAGGGCCAGATGCAGGGGAGTGGTATCAGGAGACAGATATCTAGTCTCCTGCGCTCCCAGATGCATCTGGTGGGGCCACTGTGAGACAGAGGAAGCTGAACTAGATGGGCCTTTGGTCTGATCCAGCATGGCTCTTCTTATGTTCTTATGTATGGAATGACACTTTGAGTTTTCTTTCCTGCAATATGAATGCCATTATAGACTGCAATGTTTTTAAAAGTACATATAATATTCTCCTATTAATAATCAAGCATTAGAATTTGTAAGGACTGATAGATTCGACATACAAATTAAACTATAGTAGTGAAAATAAGAGTTCCCACTTTTTCTTAGGTGCCATACTCTGCTTTCTGGTCTGCTCCCCCCCTCCAAAAAAAAGAGAGATGAGACTGAACCCAGTTCATTCCTGCACCTTTTATGTTCAACCCTTGCTTTGAAGACTGTCTCCAACATATACTAGAGCATTACAGTATCGATCTTAGACTTTGACCCTTTTTATTGACTCGCTGGAGTAAAACTGGTAAATATGAAAGGCTGAAAAAATGTATCTACTCTGTTGGAAAAGAGAAAAAGTACAAATCCATCTCTAGAGATGAACCTGAAAGTTAATTGAGCCACAGCCTGTTAAGTCAGTTTGCCTACACACCGACTGAACCAGCAAGCAAAGAAATATGTTCTTGAGAGGAAATCCCAGTGAAATCATGGCCAAGATTGTGTTAGGTCAAATGACTTCCACGATAACAGTTGTACAAGTAGTTTTTACAGAGGAAACCAGAACCTCATGGCACCATTGCTGCTTGTAGCAAGGACCTTCACCTCTACAGAAAGGAGACCCCACATTACTAGACTGGCTGGTAGAGATGGGCACGAAACGAGCAATTTTTTGTTTTCATTTTCATTTTCGTTGTTTCGTTTCGTTATGTAACGAAACAAAAATAATTTTTTTGTAAAAATTCACGAAAAACAAAAACGAACAGAAATGGACCCCAGGAATTTTGTCGTGTGTTTCGTTTTCATTGCACAAATACATTGAACTGTAATAAATGCTAACAAAGCGAGCAATTTTTTGCTTTCGTTTTCGTTTTTCCATTTCATTACGTAACAAAATGAAAACGATTTTTTTGCAAAAATTAACGAAAAACAAAAATGAAACGAAACGGACCCCCTAAATGACAAACGACAAACGAAACACCATTTTTTTGAGTCATGCCCATCTCTACTGGCTGGGCTTTATGCTTGGTTGGTTTTGAACAGAATTTCAAACAGCAGGATTCACCTTAGAATGAATACGCTACTAGAAAGCTTGCAGTTGCATTGCAGTGGGGGGGCTGTTGCCATCACTCACTGTACATCTCATTATTTTAGCGTACACATACACACTGAATTGTGGTAGCATGTGTTATGCATGCAAAACACAGTAGTATATAGTAGGACCCCAGTATCCGCTGGGGACCCGTTCCAGGCTTCCAGTGGATAAAGAAAACCATGGATAAGAGAGAATGCTGCCATCCCCCAACCTCCTGTTTTGTGATTGTAGCTAGCTTTACAGCTATTGTTTTGCAACAGTAGCTTGCTTTATGGCTGCTGTTTGTGATAGTAGCTTGCTTTATGGCTGCTGTTTTACGACAGTGGCCTGCTTTATATGGCTGCTGTTTGTGACTATAGCTTGTTTTGCAGCTGCTGAATTATTTAATTTTTTCCACTGCCAGACTTGGATAACTGAATCAATGGTTAATGAATCAGTGGATACGGGGGTCCTACTGTACTACTATACAACTTGGAGCACCCCATAAAAAAAAAAGCCATTTTTGATTGAAGTGTTAGTAAAAGAGGCTTAACACTTCCTGGTAATTGTTACTGAGGTAATCTAATAGACTTATTCCAAGCAAAAATCAAAACAAAATAAAAGACAAAAACATGCAAGGGTATTATATTTTAATGTAAGCTTTCGTGGACACATCCACATCTTCAGACATACAGTAGCAGAATGAGGTGTACAATTAATATACAATGGCATATAAATTACATATGAAATGTTCATTGGCTGTTGGATGAGTCACTGCATTTGATGCAATGATTAGGCTGTATTGTTTAGGTCTTTGTTGTGAAAATTCCTCAAGAACCAATCCAACAGCCAATGAACATTTGGCACCATATATAATTTCCATTGTATATTAACTGTACAACAGCCAATGTACATTTGGTATGTAACTTATATGCCATTGTATATTAATTGTACAACTCATTCTGCTACTATATGTCTGAAGACGTGGACGTGTCCACGAAAGCTTACATTAAAATATAATAGTTATTCTTTAAGGTGCTGCATGTTTTTGTCTTTTATTTTGTTTTGTTTTGATGTTTGCCTGGAATTCTTGCACAGACTAACACGGCTACCTCTCACAAAACTAATAGAATTATATTAACATTGCATTTTTTTTCATTATGTCAGCCGCCAATATTAATGCTAAACCCTTGGGACTGTCAGAAACCAGTGCTATGTGCTGGCCTTATGAATGCCATTGACTCACTCTTAAAGTACTCTAGATTATTAAAAGTTAATAAAAACACTGACCTACTTCTATATGAAATTGCAGTGATTACTGGCTACAAAGATCAGTTAGTGAGCCAAATGTGAAAAGTTTTAAAATATTTTGAATGCTTCTGAATGTGTGAAAAACCTTCTTCTGGGCTACTATACTATATAACTGCATTTTCTTCCTCCAAAGTGGAATAGATTCAAGAAGTACGGGCAGCATCCTCCACTTTCACCAAGCTAGTTTAGGGGTCACAGGGCTAGGCAAGCAGTACACGAAGCTGTCTTCCAACATCTTGCTGCCATTTTACATCTCCAGAAGCTTGCAGTCTGAGGCAGCTGCTTTCCTGTACTTTATGGTAGGTCTGGATATGACAGGAGTTAAGGAGTAAAGGGCTCTGCAAACTGTACATCTGCAGTGCTCTATGCAAAACTTTGAAAATAAAAGATAATACGATACAGAACTTAAAAGGGAGAAATGAAGACACATGAGAAGATAAACTGCTACCAAATTCGCCAGAAGCCATGGCCATTTAATCAGGTCTGCCTTTTCTCCATATCTTTCTGCCCATTTAGGCACTAACCTTCCAACCTTCCACTTTTAAAAACTCTGCTCCAGAACATTTTTATGATCTCTGCATATATGTGTTTTGACACTTCTTGCTTCTCCACTGCTGTGCTCCAAGGATCAAAAATATGAATGTGGTTGTTTTCCTTTTTTGCTTTGTTTCAGCAAATAAATGCCATCTTTACTACATTTCAGGATTAATCTTACTCGTTGGTTGCTTCCGTTAAATGAATTCTAAAGGTTCACATTCATGATTTCTGAAACACGACAAGCAAAGGTAAATATGTTTAAGACTGGAATAAACTGAGAAGTCTATCTCAGTTTTTTGCTTTGCACTATTAGACATTATAGGGAAATATTGCATCTCATCAAAGCAGTGCAAATTGACCCATGCAACTTCAGGTGATACCTCTAATGATTCACAGATGTTCTGTATACAGGTGGAGCCCAACAGCTGCTGGTTAAATCAAATTTAATAAATATTCAACTTGCAGTGTCAACAAGCCCTTGGTGGGTGTTGTTGTGTTGTTGTTGTTGTTGTTGTTGTTGGTAGTGGTGCTGGCGATTGTTGTTGTTGGTAGTGGTGGTGGTGGTGATGGTTTTTAATGCAACCCACTCTGTATCCCGATACACTTCTCTTTGCGTGCCCACATTGTCAGAAAACTGCTTAGCTATTAGAAGCTGCAGCTCAGCCTCACATGGCTAGACCCCAGGTGTAACCTGCTTGTGCTTCTGAAATATGCAATTATTTGAGCCCATAAACATTGCATGCCATTAGCGTTTTGCTCGTGTTCGGCTCCTGGAAAGGTGCCAACAAAGTACGAAGGAAGGGATTATTATCTCCTGCAGGGAATGCAGCGGTTACAGAGCAAGAGTATTTTCTTCTCTTTTGGGATGTTGGATTTCCCTCCCCCACACCCCCTCTGTTCTAGTTGCTTGGTTTTAGCCACTTTTAACAGCATGCTGTCATCTTGAAAAGTCAAACGTTACTGCTGGGAGATGTATGGTAAATTCCATATGTTTTACCTGTGATCCATTAGAGAGTCAATTGGCCTTTCTTTGCAACCTGTGTAAACCTGGACGCGATGCTTCATTCTGCCAACAGGGATTGGTGGCAGAGGGTTGTCTCTGCACTCTTTGAGTTCTAATCAATAATGTACAAATACGTCTTATAGTGGAGCTTTGTATAACAAACGGTTTGTATAACATAAAATCTGTACAGCATAAAAAAATTCCAGAGATAGGGGAAATTTGCTTAGCAGAATCATCTATGGGGCGAATCTGTACAACATAAAAATGGCCACGATTAGGGATTACTCTGTTTTCAATGCATTCCTATGAAAAATGTGTATAAAGGAAAATTTGCTTAACATAATTTCATTGGGAACGAATTAATTCCTTTATACAAGGTACCACCGTATATGGTTATTTCTAAGGTTTCAGAAAAATGATTTGAAATAGGAAATAGAGGGGATAATATTCTCTCCTCAGGTCCACAGTAGGTTATATAAACATAAACAAGCAGGAACTCTGATGGAGCTTATTGACAAACAGGTTTTGTTTCACATTAACTATATATGAATAATAGCCAGTTTTATTATGCATCAGAAGAAGTCGACTACAGTCCATGAAATGCACCAAACTTTAAGATGCCACAAGACATCCCCCACTCCCGGTAGACAGTATTTTAAGTGTTGTGATAAATTTTCCTCTTGACCTGATCTTCAGTAGAAATATCATATTATTCAGAACCTCCGAATCTCAATGGATTATTTCCCATGATCCTCTAAACTGGAGTTCTCTGTACCCTCATCTTTTTTCAAGTCACATGTTAAAAGTGTGGTCATTCATCCACTTTTCTTCACACATTTTTCATCTTCGAAGACGCCTCCAAGGTTGCTGGTTGCTTTGACTGTGAGTCTTGGCATATGGTAAAGCATTAAAATCAGTTGCTTTTGGGTCTATGTCCTCAAGTCATTTCTGGTTTATAAACTATTATAATTAATGAATGAGGCATCTGAATATGAGTTGCTCCTTTTGTCTGAAGAAATGTCTCTCAACTGAAGTGGTGCTCCTTGCAAAGGAAGAATAGGCTACAAAAAAGCAAATGAAAGTTTAAAGTATTTTGCAATATCTAGGGCAGTGATGGCGAACCTTGTAGAGACCGAGAGCCCAAACTCAGATTCAAAACCCACTGATTTTTTTGCAAAGTATCAATATAGCAATTTAACCTGAATACAGGTGGCTGTGAAGGGGCGATGTCGGGTGCCCACAGAAAGGGCTCTAAGTGCCACCTTTGGCACCTGTGCCATAGATTCACCAGCACTGATCTAGGGCATATGAAGTTACATTACAACGGCAATGCAAAATGCAATAGCTTGACTCTTTTTGCAATGCAAAGTGGATACTGTTATAGAGGGTACATGATCTCATTACTTGGGTCTAGAGATGAGCACTAACTCTTGGTTTGAGGGACAGCTAAACAGGTGTTTTGATGTTCAGAGCCCAACTGTTGTAGGAGGTGCTCCCGCAGAAGCAGTTGGGGGTGTATCCCCACCTCCTCTGGGTGCTAGCTCTTAGTGGGTGTCCACTGTAAGAGGCGGGGCCTTTGCACTGAATTGTGGAACACGTGTTGGGCTGTTAGTCAAACTGGCACAAACTGCCAAAATTGGTGGGCCGTGCCCATCTCTACTTTGGTCTATTGTGTATCATATTTGAATCTTTAAATAAACTATTTTAGTTAGTTTTGGATAACTGGAAAGCAATAATAGAATACCAGTCTTTTTGATAATTTGACTGCTAATCCTATAAATTCTTCCCAATAATTTGAGAAACTATTTAAATAGCAAGAAAGCTCTGAGATTTAGATCCAGTCACTGCTCTGTTGTACTGCATTATATTTGTTCATAGGAACAGATAGATTTAATGAGACATCATAAGGAGGTTATTTTTTGTTAAAAGCATTTTGAAGGGTTTAAGTAGAGAGCAACGAATACAGTTCAGATAATGTATAATTCAACTGGATGTCAGCAATGAGTGTATGAACAACAGAAGGGATGTTCATAGAAAAGAGAAAGCAAATGTTATAAACATGTATACCAATTCTGCAGCAACTGTTGAACTTGCAGGCACATCACAATTTATGCCAAAATTAACTGTAAAAGACATCAGGCAACCAAAAGTATTTCTGGCACAAGCGGCCCTATCAACTTCAGTACTTTTCTCAACGTTTATTATATGGATTAGATGCTGGAATAGCAAAAATGTGCAATAGAGAGGATTGTAAGAGCATTGGTTACCTTTCAAAAACACGTCTTATCCAAGCTTTTTAGCCAGACACAGAAAGGAAGTCACATTCTTTTCTGTGTCTGAGCCAGGCTTTGTATGTCACAGGCTTAGCTTTCAGCTAAGCTGTGTGTTTTCTCTCTGTGCAACCAAGGTGCCGTTTTCATTTTTCCATCGGTGTGTGCTCAACCAGTAGCATAAAGGAAAAGAGATGGAACCAAGCCGGCATGGATTTTGCTCACCACTGTCCCATTCCCAGGTCAAGCTGCATGTCTTATGTATGAAAAGAAGAAAACAGCTGAAAAATAGAATGTGTGGTTCACCATTTGGAAATGTCTCTCATTTCACAGTCTGGCAAATGCTACTTCAGTTATGCCCTCTGTATCATTTTCCTGGCTGCTTTCTACTAGACTAGATCAGAGCTCTATTAGTCCATCAGAATGATTTTATTTGGTGGTTACCTTATTTAAAAATGGCATAAAGCCCAGCTCACAAACCTGAAATGGGCTTAAGGAAATAACTACATTTTAAAAAACATATAACAAGTAACATAAAGCGTCCACATGCTCTCAAAACATATACACTTACCTACAACATTCATTTATGATATATCAGTGGAAGGTGCAAAAGGAAGGAATTATAAGCTCAACTTGTTTTTCCAGATGCTTCCATATCTTATCATTGTTCAGGGCTCTTATTGAAGATTCTTATAAATCGCAAATTACATTTAACTATTTCATTCTACTACTTTATCTGACTTTTCTGGTTACTGTAGGTACCCTGATCTTACACAGATCTCAACATTAGAGATGGGCACGAATCGAAAAAATGGCATTTCAGTTTTTCGTTTTTTGTTGAGGTGTCCATTTCAGTTCGTTTTCGTTTATTCATTTTTCATTTTTACCCACTTTTTGTGTGATTTTTAAAGCAATTCCGTACACAGGCGTCCCCCAACGCCCCAGACCAGAAGGAAAACACTAAAAAAAAATGATGCTGGCAGAAACACAGTATAGACTAGATACGCAGAGAGGCTGCAAAGGCAGTGGTGGTGGTTGCCCAGGGTGCAAGGCAGCCGCAGAGTGACTGCACTGCGGGCAGGGGAGATACTCACTGAGAGGTACGCATGCACGCACACAGGGAGGATGCAGGACTGAAGCTAGAGAGAAATCTCTTCTTTCTCTCCCCTAAGAGCCAGGCTGTAGCCGGCAGGAACACAGAGACACACACCTGCCTGGCTGGCCTAAAGTGAAAATAACAAGTCGCAGAGACAGCAACCCCACCCTAACTCCCACCGGAGACTGCAAGGAGGACGGGGGCTGCCAGAGCTTTTTATACCCTCTGTGGCCGCCAGACCTGCCCAGTCTGCAATCTGGGCATGCTATTGGTTGAAGTTGTCCAAGAATTTACATAATCCCATCACATGGCTTGCTTCCATTTTGTGGCTGGCGACATCCATTTTGTCATCCTTAAAGGGAAAAGAAAAATACATTGCGATGGGAGAAGACAAAAAAAAAATGTTTTAAGGACCCCAACCCCCCAGTAGGTATTATCAGGCAGTATAAATAATTATCGCTGCATTTTTATGGATGTCCAGGGCGGTTTTTAACATTTAAAACAGCTCATTTCATTGCACGTCACCATTAACGAAAAACAAAACGTAACGAACCTAATTTTCGTGGTTCTGTTTGGTTCGTTCCAATTTCATCACAATGTTCATTATTCATTTCATTACGTAATGAAACGAATAATGAATAACGGAAATGAAAAAAGTTCGTTTCGTGCCCATCTCTACTCAACATACACTGAACTTGATGAAGAAAATTATTAACCATTCTGGGCATCTGTCATACTGGCCTTCTTTGCACTTTAGATGTCCAAATTCACCATTGTTCTGCCTTTTATGATATGCTAAAGATGACTAATGAATGAGAATGTAGATGTGGTGTTTTGTGAAGACCCTTTCCATGCAGATTATTTCATGGCCTTTTGTGTTTCAGAAAGCGTAGTTCTGTGTTTCTGTCATTTTAGATTTTAATTCTTGCTCTTTTTGCATTTTGTTGATAAGCTAATAATCACTCTCTCAAGTCATTTCTTCTGTAGTTTAGTATCCATTGCGTATTTTCACTTGCGTTTTTTTAGGAGCCTTCTGGGAGTGGATTACTAGTTTATGTGTTTAATATGTGTTTAATCTACTTTTGGATCGTGTTTCTGCCCCATGCTACTTATATTTAGATTTAAGAATTTCTTTTTTAAACATCCGTATCTTCCACAAGCAATAACATTACAGACGCTCCACTGTGGATTACAAATGCTAAGTGAATGTACATCTATTCTATTAGCAAATTTACTGTTTACATATCTAAATGCATTAACTGCAGAGTGGATTAAAGTGGTTTTTAATAGTAGCTCTACCCATTTCACCAGACATACTTTGGCAATCTAGGAGAGAAGCCAAGTCCTCCTAATGATGCATAATAGCTCCATCAGTACATGACATACAGGGCTTATTTACATGGTTGAGGTTCAAAGGCTGCTACCTCAGAGTTTTAACTCTGCTAAAAAAAAAATGCCTGCTACAGCAACAAGCGGATTTCCTGGTTATCTTCAGTGCTAGAGATAACATTGCAATTGGTTAGATTATACTTACCCAAAGGCAAAATTAAAACAATTCCAAGGAGTTACTGCCAGTTCTGTTCATTTCAACCTCTGATTCACACCTTTAGCAAATCAGAACACTGAAGAGTTGCTGTTGCAAAATGATTAATGTGATGATGTAAGCAGAGCTTTGTTTTCACGCCTGCTTTCCAAACAGTGAAATATGTGCTGAAAAGTCTTCATTTGATCACAATATTGAGAAGAAATACCTAGTCTTCAGAATGAAAATATAACTAATTCTGTACTCGGACTGATAATTTGGTGGTAGATTCCAAATTCAGTTCCTAGCATCTGAAGCCAGAAAAGAACCAGATAGTAGGTGTCTTAAATGAGTATGCCCTGAAAGTGTGCTTTTAGATTATAAGAGATTCAGCATGATATACAAGGAGGCAGAGTACTGTATGTCCATGGTACATGGCTGCATTCTCTACTCTGCATTCTAATAAGTGTTTCTAAAAATATTTGCAAAATAAATTCTTCTGTCATCAGAAGTTACTATCTGTGAGTCATTTGTAAACTCTTAGCCTGATGTTTTATCATATGATACAGATTCTCCTTCCTAAGACTATTTAAAAGAAATTAGAAGTGTATAGTTTTTTAATTGCACGATCTTTATCTGGGCGTGTTCTTACCATTTTTCACACAGCAACATTTTTTTCTTTTTCTTTTGGCTTTTCATGATTGGCACTATACAGTCACCTTGTCTTTGCTATATCTTGTGTGATTTAAGTATATTTTGAGCTAAGCCAATTTAAGGCGTGGATCATGGGAATGTTACTTGGCCCATGCAGAGAAATGTCATATTATCCAGAGCTGGACAGGGATCTCTTAATAATTATATTGTGGTAGTCCACTGCCTTCCAGTAATAGAGCAGGCATGTATAAGCTACCAATTCTTCAATTAGAATTCTTTTTCAGATGGTCCCATTCTGAATCCTATCACTCAAGCCTTTCTAATTTAAGATCATAAGAATATCTCAGTGAACTTGGAACAAGGATCTAGCTAATCTACTGTTCTGTTTCATACAGTGGCTGATGAAATGCCTCTCAGGAGCCTAGTTCAGCAGAGCAAGAGTGCAGTATACCTGGTATCCAGTGGAACACTTCCTTTGAGGATAAGGTCCACTATATAGCCATCTTGTGCAATGGTTTTAATAGATCTGTCTTCCATGAATCCATCTAACAGAGGCTGGAAAACTTGTTTCTCTACTTTGCTCATACAGTAGTCCCCCGCCACATTGTGGTTCATACATTATGGTCCAAGTATATCGCATATTTTTTTCTTGAGAGAAGCACACTTCCAAAGATTGGCTTTTAACCCTCTCCTGACAATCCAGCAAAAAGACATTGGGCTGCTCCTGGCAGCGCACACCACCAGCAGATCTGTTTGCTGAGGTGACAGGAGGGGGTTAAAAGACTCTCTTTGGAAGTGCAAACCAGCAGAAGTAGCCTAAGATCTGTTTGCTGAAGCATCGGGGGGGGGGTTAAAAGCCTCTCTTTGGAAGTGCATGCCAGCAGGAGCAGCCCAAGGTCAGTTTGCTGAGGCGTCTGCATTTCACAGATTTTCCTTTATCACAAGTAGGTCAGGCACCTAACTCCTGCAATAGGGGAGTACTGTACTTCTGCAGGATCTTCTTAGAAAAAGCACTTTATTACACTGGTTTCTTTCACTGCACAGATATGGCCAAGCTTTGCCTGTGCAATAGGAATAGCATCACCATCACCTTGTTGTTGATCAACGTTGATGACTTCTTTTCTTAGTCTCTTTCTTTCTCTTTCTTGGTGGTTCATATCCAATCAGACTCAGGGTATTTGTACACGACCCCTAAACTCCGCCGCAAATGGCTGCCAACTCCAGAGCTTACGATTGTTTCCCCACCAGCTCCGGAGTTTGCAGGAAATTAAGTGCGACCACGCCCACCTAAGCGCGTCCCAGCACACATTTCATGTACCTGCTGTTGGAGGGTGAAAATCCCCAGATCCGGATATAATCTGGTGAGTGCCTGGCTCTCCTCGCTTCTGTTTTTTTTTTTTTTGCCTCCCGCCCCTTTAAGAGAAGGAAGAGAAGGAATCGGGACGATGGGGCTACCAGGCGGCTTCGGAGGTGAGCCTGCATTTTTTCCTTTCTTTTTTTTCTCCCTCCCCTCACACAGACAGGAGCAAGGAAGTGCAGAGGGGTGGGGACGCAGGAAGAGCAACAAACCCCCAAGATCTCTGGTCCGAAGTTAAGTGGCCAGCAGATCTTAGGGGTCGTGTGAAAAGGCTCCAAATTGCATCCAAAATGATGACATCATTCCTCTTATACAGGAGGACCACACCCAACACGTTTTCAGAATATATATGCATGTGCAGGCTCCAGAACCTTTAGCAGATATGTAGCAATCATGGGTTTGACAAATACAGTTTGATGTAAGAATCTGCATCACCGGAATCACATTATCTTTTAGATGCTGAAAGGAACTGGAAGCTTGTCCAGCAGAAAACTTGGCACTTCCTTAGCAGAAAGGGGTACACCATAGGAAATAACACTTTCCCCCATCCACATCACTCTTCCAATATAATGTTAGCATGATAAAATCAACAATATTTTCCCAGCATAGTTGGATTCCATGGAGCATGATAAGTACTTAAGATGCCAAGAATAAGATTTAAAACCATTAGTATTACTTTTTCCTGCTGTATTCATTGTAGATATCACAGAATACAAGGGTATGATTCTTCTTCGTTCTTTGCTTCAAAAGTAGCCATTACTGCCAGGGGGAAAAAAACAACAGCTATTTTGCAGCTGGTCTGCATCCCCTTAATACATTAAATTTAAATTTTGGGCATTCTGATGCAGCTGCCAATCTATGAAAGACATTTGCTTTGAAAGCCAAGCAAAGCAATGGTGATATCAGTGATAAAAACACTTAATGCCATTTTTCATTTGTCTCTGGAAAGATGACTTGAAAGAAGACAAATGTTTAAGAAAACACAATGGCACAACGGCACACTGTCCAGCGTTTTGCAGAGTATAGCATTGATTCTGTGCAATGCAAAGCAAACTAAGGGAACTTTTGGGTTGCAGGTGTTTTTCTTCTTCTTAATATCTTAGGTACTTGAGTTTCTCCTGAAACTGTTTTCTCCTAGGTATAAATGATGTGTGGGATTTTAAAAACATCATTATTGTATACAAATCAGTCTTGTATTACAAAAGTTTCTAATATTTTGATGTGGATCTCTTTCTGTTTAAAAGCTTTTTAAAATAAATTCTGATTTCCATAATAAAGGAATAATCTTGGATAGTTTTTTTTAAAAAAGATAGAAACAGCACTTTTTTTCACTTCACCTTTTGGTGAGAAATCGGTGTTGTAGTCATAGCCAGGGCCGGCACGTCCATTAAGGCAAACTAGGCAGTTGCCTAGGGCGCCAAAATGGACGGGGGTGCCAGCCACCGCCATCCGCCCCCCCCCCCCGCCGGACACCCCCCGCGGCCCCCGCCCCCCCCGTCCAGCCCCCCCGCCGCTGCCCCCCACCCCCCCACACACCCACCCCTCGCCTAGGGCGTAAAAAAAACTAGCGCTGGCCCTGGCCATAGCATAGACATTCAGGTCTGTTGTAAACATTTTAACATGCTGGCTGAACTGGCCATGTTCAGTCCTGGAAGGAATTCAGTGCTTCTATTTACATAATTTTATTATCTTTAGTTGACTAGTTTACTGGATTATTTTATTTACAACCTATAGATGTGTTGAAGTTTATTCCTAGTCTAAGAACAAAAACTGAGAATGGTATTTATAGTGCCAGCCTAGGCATGTCTATCCGGGAAAAATACCCATTAAAATCAATTACACTGTGTATGGGATTGAAGATCCTATTCATTAATTGATTGATTAAAACTTATGGAGGTAATCATGTTATAAATTAACTATTAATACTGCCAAAAGATCCTCAAGTGTAAAGCAGCATAAAATCCTCAAGTGCAAAGGTCAGTCAAGATCATTCATGCTAAGGTAATCCCCGTAACTACATATGGATGTGAAAGCTGAAAAGCAAGAAAACTGATAGGACAAAAAGTGGTTTATTTGAAACTAGGATTTGAGGATCGCTTTGCAGGGGCCTTGGAGTAGCAGAAAGTCAAATAAGCAGGGGCTGGATCGAAGCAAGATTGAACTCTTCTTAGAAACAAAAATAACTAAAATGTAAAAATCATCCTTTGGGCACATCTGAGAAGATGAGACTGAGTAGAAGGACAAGAGGAGAAAAGGGATGGGGAGAGGAAGCAAATGTGAGATGTGTTGAATCAGTGAAGGAAGTAACAGGCTTGGCTTTGCAAGTCATGAATGGGAGTATTCATGATGTCTGTGAAGATTATTGGTCATCCAGGTGAGGAAGTTGAGTCATGGCAACAGGACTTCTTTTCTTGAGTGATTGAACCATTTTGCTACATCAAAGTAGCTCTGTCAATCTCAAGAAAATAAGTCCAGTTGCCATGACTCAACTTCCAGATGACTTAATGATAGGACCTTTTGAAGGTCATTGATTACTTGCTAGAGCGTCTTTCCTTAACGTTATCTGCATCTCAGTTACATACATACATACATACATACATACATACATACATACATACATACATACATACATAC
>JAHTLZ010003542.1:75494649-75532156 GCA_023846285.1 Phrynocephalus versicolor
AATAAATAAATAAATAAATAAATAAATAAATAAATAAATAAATAAATAAATAAATAAATAAATAAAATTATGCACTCAATGGAAGTACATAAGCCACCTTGGCAGAAATAAATTGATCGGACAAGACGTATGGAAGGTACAAATTCTTGTTATGGTCCTTTCTTGTCCTGTGCCATGCCTTAATATTTTTGAGATACTGAGTAGTACTCTGAGTCCACAAGGTCAGACCTTTGAAAGGAATCTCAATTTAAACTATTTCTGATCACTGCACATCGCTGAGACTTCTGCTTGAAATCCATGCCTCACGTATTTTGGTGAATTAAATCAAACTATAGCCTGATATCTGGTGACCTATAAAAATGAAAGCCATGCCCCCATGTGACTCCTGCTATTTTATGCAATGCCAATTGGTGGGAGGATATCAATATTAGATGATATCCTTTTCTCTCCCGTTCAGGGATTGTATCGTATCAGCCTAACTCGAATGGGATTCTGGCTTCAGTGATTGCAATGAATAAAATGTATTAGAATTCTCCTAATCATTCCAGCCCTGCTACCCCAAGCTGAATTGAGAGTTCTCTAGTACTGTTATCCTTTAAAGACATTTTCTAACAGGAAAGGGAATTATCCTGAATGCTGAGATGAAATGTGACTCTGTGTTTTTTTCCTCCCATTTCGTTTGCCTCTGCCACATTTCTTGTTTGTTTGCCTGGACGGCTTCTCTCGCCCTCCCAATTTCCCTCCCCCATCTTAATATTGCCTCTTCCTAGACAATCTAGATTTGTCGCAAATCTAACCTCATCCTTCTTTGTCTTGTCTATTTCCCTTGATTTCTTTATTTCAAGAGAAAGGCAGGGCCGTTGCCATTTCACCCCTTTCCTGGAGTGGGGGAAAAAAACACCCAACAACCACAAGAACAGCATGCCTTTAGAATAACAGAAGACGGCAGCTTTATTATAGGTTAGAAATTGGACCAGTTCAAACAATTCAAGAAATGCAGTTTCAGTAACGCTAGAGCTTGCCAGTGAGCAGAATATTAGTTGAGAAATTACTACTTGAAAGGATACCCACCACTTGCATGCTTCTCATCCAGGATGGGAGCTGCCCCTCTCTCTTCCAAATTTTAAAATAATGTTTCAGAAGCACTCACATTTCAGCTGCCAGACTGCTTGCTCTGGCTTTTCCACAAGTTCTTGCTGCCTCTCTCTCCCAGCTACCTGTGCCAAAATGTTTCAGTAAAGTTTTCAGATGAATTAAAAGGATTGTTAAAGGTGTCAAATTGCAAGTGTCTTAATCCAGCAAACTCCAGTTTGTAGATGATGGTTTGAAACTATTATTAAACTCATTTGAAATGTTAATACCTGCACGAAAGCCTCGTGGTGCAGTGGCGAAATGCCTGTACTGCAGCTAAAACTGTGCTCATGACGTGGGGTTCAGTCCTGGGAAGCCGGCTCATGGTTGACTCAGCCTTCTATCCTTCCGAGGTCGGTAAAATGAGTACCCACCCTGCTGGAGGGGGGCGCAATGTGTAACCTGCATAATTAAATTGTAAACTGCCCAGAGAGTGTTTGAAGCGCTATGGGGTGGTATTTAAGCAGAACACTTTTTTTTTTATTTTGTACATAAAGACCGGTGTGGTGGCTTGCTTCACAACCAGCTATGCAAGTGACCGACAGCCATTGCCTCATACTGTAATCTTGCAACATTCCATTCAAAAATAAGTCCACTGCAAGCCACTGGGATATATTCTGAGATGTATGTGTGAGTGTGTGCAGGCAACTAGAGATGGGCACGACTCAAAAAATGGTGTTTTGTTTGTCGTTTGTCGTTTAGGGGGTCCGTTTCAGTTTGTTTTCGTTTTTTGTAAATTTTTGCAAAAAAATTCATTTTCGTTTCGTTACAGAATGAAACGAAAAAACAAAAACAAAAATGAAAAATTGCTGTTTCGTTAGCATTCATTACAGTTCAATGTATTTGCTGCAACAAAAACGAAACACACGACAAAATTTCTGGTGTTTCGTTTCGTTTCGTTTCATTTTGGAGGCAAAATTCATTTTTCGTTTCATTACGTAGCGAAACAAAAAAACGAAAACAAAAAATTGCTCGTTTCGTGCCCATCTCTACCTGTAACTGTAGCGATCAACCCTGAGCTAGTTGGGAGACAGAGGGAGTTAGGCTGTGTGTTAAGTTTAGTCATAAACTCTGTCCACATATCCCGAATCTAGATGTTTTGACTCAAGTAGGTGAGTCATATATGATGTTGGGGCAGGGTTAATGGGTGCTAACTGCTCATCATCATCTAGAAAGTCACATCACTTGTGTACATTTCTTTAAACAAACAAACATAGAATCATAGAGTTGGAAGAGACCTCAAGGGCCATCCAGTCCAACCCCTAGCCATGCAGGAACCCCCATCACCGTATTTCCAATAGATGGCCATCCAGCCTCTGCTTAAAAACCCCCAAAGAAGGAGAAATAACTAATATAGCCAGAAAACTGCCTGTAAAGATTCAAAGGTGAGGCTGTGTGGAAGTTGAGTCATGGCAACTGAACTTCTTTTCTTGAGGGATCAAAGTATTTAGCTGCTTATCCAAGCAGCTTCGTCCTGAAGCTGCTTGGATGAGTAGTGAAATGTTTCAATCTCTCAAGAAAAGAAGTCCAGTTGCCATGACTCAACTTCCAGATATAGCCAGAAAACTGTTTGCAGTGTGATGTAAGATCTGCCCACTAGACTACTTTCTGTTTTTTTAAAAAAAACTGTTTTTAAGATGGGTTGAATTTTACAAATAATAATGCCTTTTATTCATTTCTCCTAGTGTGTTAAGGGTGGGGGGACTCACAAATTAATTCCATAAAAATCAAAAAGTGCATATCTCAGATAAAATAATTTATTCAAAGAATTTTCCCTGTTGTAAGACTAGCTGTGTTCAGGTATTTTAATTACCATTTTCTGCTGTACTGTTGTGTCATTGGTTATCTCATTCCCCCATGCATTATGCAGAAATGATTGTTATTCCTGTTAATATTTAATTAAATTTGTTTAATAAACTCTCTATTTTGGGCTGAGGGAATTAATTTTATTTTTCTTATCAGCCAGAATTCTACCGTGACCTAATCACGTAATTTTGAGTATGATGAATATCAAGAGAAATCCGAATAAATATGAAAACTGTGGTTCAACAGCATTAAATGTTCTAGTCACTATGAGACGAGTGATACAGATATGAAAAGATAAAATAAAACCAATAATTGAAAAGTAGCATAAGCTATTGGTAGGTTAAAATCTCTGTGGGGAATAAAAACGTGTCCTAAAACAGACATTCAATGGTGAAATAATTCAGTTTTGTTAATGTTAGTATCACTTTCCAACTGTTTATCAAAATACAAAGAAACATATGAGCTAAGCCGTTGCCTGCAATGTTGTTTATGAACATGATACATTCGTGTGCAGAGTTTTGTCTTTGCTTGGTTCTCTTAGGGCCTTTTCACACGACCCCTAAAATCCGTGGCAAATGGCTCCCAGATCCGGAGCTTAACATTGTTTCCCCACCAGCTGCGGAGTTTACAAAAAATTAAGTGCGACCACGCCTACCTAAGCGCATCCCAGCACACTTTTCAAGTACCTGCTCTCCGGGGGTGAAAAATTCCTGATGCGGATGTAACGTAGTGAGTGCCGGGCATTCCTCGTTTCTGTTTGTTGTTGTTTTGCCCCCCCGCCCCTTTAAGAGATACTTAAGAGACTGGAATGCTGCCAGGATCAGAGCAAGACGGCAGAACGGAGGTGAGTCGGCATTCTTTTCTTCCTTTTTTTCTCCCTCCCCTCACGCAGACAGAAGCCAGGAGTGCGGAGGGGGTGGGAACACAGGAACAGCGACAACCCCCCCAAGATCTCTGGTCTGAATTTAAGTGGCCAGCGGATCTTAGGGGTCGTGTGAAAAGGCCCTTAGGTAGAAAGCTAACTGTAACATTTTTTTGTGTGTGTGTAGGTATTTTTTTTCTTTCTATTACTAAACTCCTTTTTCACCACCTTCATTCACAAGTCAGCATGCATAATTGGACGCAGGAATATAGTTTATTGCTAATGCTGCAGTCCTCTGCACAGTTATCTGGAAGTATTGTACGTCCCACTGAATGAACTGAGAACTGGCGTGGATTTCAAATGTCGTTTTGTAGCTGAGGCGGTTGTTTATTATATTCTTAAACATTACTACGCTGCAGTGTCCTGTGATGGTGATGTTAATTTTCAGATGGCAAAAATGATATGAACAGAATGAGGAACACTCTAAGGGGAAAACTGCTTTTAGAGCATACTGGTTTATAGAACAAGTTGATTAAATAATACTGCGGCTATGCAGCAAAACCCTTGAATTTTCTTTTCTTTTTCCTTTAGAAATGCCAGCAAGATGCAAATGCATACACACAGGCGCATACATGCAGTCCAATATAGAATGCAGATCGCCAAATCTGCAAGAATCTGAAGGGACAGTTGCATGTTGTTAACTCAGTTCTGACCTCTGACATTCCAGCTTTTTCTAGGTATAGAGCGCTGATATTGGGTTTGCCCATTCCCCCTTTGAGGGTGTACTCTGAAACTGTACACCAGGCATGTCCAAAGTCAGGCCCGGGGCCCAAATGTGGCCCATTTTCAAATTTCGAGCGGCCCGCGACTGGCTCAGCCTGTCATGCATCCCTGCCAGCTGGCCCCTCCCCATACCGGATGGAGATGTCAGCTTGCAGTTTTACAGTTTGCCTGCCTTCCCAGCCTCTGTCCACCCCACCCCCAGTCACCTGCCCGGCTCTGTTGCTGCAGCATCCTCCCCACTTCCTTGCATGTCCTGGAGGCTTGTGCAAAGTCTGGCCCGGGGGCCAAATGCCGCTGAATGGTCAGCCCCCACACATTTTCACCTCACCAAATCTGGCCCTCCTTGCAAAAAGTTTGGACACCCCTGCTGTACACCTTGTCCAAGGTTACATAGCCTGGGTCTTCTCCCTGGGAGGCACAGTGAGGAACTGAATTCCCAACATCTGGATTTGCACTGCAGCCTGGTAGCTAACTCACGGAGCACTCTCGCCAGCAGTGCTGCTATTGCACTAAACTAAATACTTTCCAGAAATCATCCCACTATCCTTTTGTTTGCCTCTATATGGAAGATCTGTATGCCAGAGTGTAATTTCCGGTCCATGTTAAAACCTGCCTTGGTAGGTAGCTAGAGCTCAAGATATATACTAAATGATTTATGCACAACTGGTGATGATTTGCGTGGCATATTCTACAGATGTAAATTGTCACAGATCTTTTCAAATGCAAGGATGAAGAATTGCAGAATTGTTCTCCTCACGCCAAGAGAGATAATTTGTGGTGCTGTAGACAAGAGGAGAGAATGAGAACAAGAATTATTATTGAGCAGATGAATTAAAATTGTGCAGATAACTCTTTAACACAAATAATGCCCATTGTACAAAATGGGAACAGCTGCTGTTTTGTTGCTTACATTTTCAGGATTAGACGCATGTGAGAAATTGTGTCTTTTTTAAAAAAATGGTGGGTCAATCCATGCTTGATGTTGTGGGTAAGCTTTTCTTCTCAGAAGTAAAGAACGTTATTTTTTTGCAGAGATGGTGTGCAGAAATTAAGGAGACTTAAGTGAAGAAGAGGGGGGAAAAGAAAAGAAAAATAGGGCTTATTTTGCTTTCATTTGGAAGATAGAAATGCCACAAGCTTTAAGCTTTCGAGACTGCGATTTCTCATTGTTCTGAGGCAGTCTAAATTGATGGGAATAAAGAATTTAGTGAGTCTTCTTTATATCTCTTATGGCAGTGTTGGCAAATCTATGGCATGGGTGCCAAAGGTGGCACTCGGAGCCCTTTCTGTGGGTACCCAACATTGCCCCTTCACAGCCACCTGGATTCAGGTTAAATTGCTGTATTCGCACTTTGTGAACAATTAGTGGGTCTTGAATCACAGTTTGGGCACTCAGTCTCTAAAAGGTTCACTATCACTGTCTTATTTATTCTGTATCTGTTCAGGTGGTTTCCACTAAGCTGAAGTGAAGGTGACCAAGCTACTACCTTCTGTATCTCATGGTAAAAGTGATCCAAAAATATATGCCTGTCTGGGCATGTTCTGACTGACCTTGAAAGCCCTATTAAAGTCTCAATACGTTGTTTTTTTCTGTCTCCTGAATACTGTTACTTAGCTGTTGGTTGTTCCTTGGGCCCATTTTCAGTGTATCACCTCACTGCTTGTGTTTTAAAAGCACGTTGAAAGGAAATGGTCAGAAAACCTGACCCAAGGTTTTGTCATGCCCAAAGGATAGATAGATATAAAATGTTAAGAAAATGTAGAACATATTTGTCTTCGTAGCTAATTTCTGCAACATTATAAACATTTATGCCTTTTGCCATTTTGTTAAAACCAAACTCAACTGAATACAATTATACATGGTTTTAGGGTCAATGTGGTTGCAAAACTGGAAAACATTTTGACAACAGAGCATAAAACTTCTCTTCAGCAAAAGGTTAGGGTGAGGCTGCAATACTTTAGCGACTGTGTTCCAGCCAGCGTGATTTCATCACTATCTAGCTGACTTCTCATCTCTCAGTGTGCTACAGGGTGGGGTTATGCCTTGCTTATTTCGCAGAGTTGGAGAAAGAGAATGAAACAGGGTCAGTTTAGCCATTACTGCTTTGATTGCTGCTGGCTCATTAGCATTGGCCACGCTCCCTCAGATTAGCAGTAATTAAACTGTGAAATCAGACCGATTGCCTTGAGCTGAGACACCATACCAGACTGTCAAGAGAAATCACAGGGGATAAATCAAGGGCCCTCTGCAATGCATACCACCCTTGGCATGGGTGAATATGTGATAGGCGGAATAATGAGGACATTCAGGGGTTTGTGTGTGTGTGTGTGTGTGTGTGTGTGTGTGTGTGTGTGTGTGTTTTGTTTTTGTATTGGGTGGACTCTTGGCAGACAAGCTTTGGAAGCGTTGTCATGACAATGACAAGAGCAAGGATAAACTCTTACTCCCACTCGCTCTGGTTAATGAAGATGATAATGAAAAATTATGCCAACATAACTGCAATTTTTTTTTATTCCGCCTGGCACTTGTAACCTTATGCCTAATGACACCACACAATGGTGACAGTAATTGTGCCTTGATAAATGGGGCAAAGATGCTGGCAACATGGCAAGCTCCAAGATACACAAGTTTAGTTAGCTGCATAATTTCTTCCAATGAGCCTTTGCTTTGTTCTTTGAACTCTCACTAGGTGGCTTTGGCCTGTTCACGCCAAAAACATCTCTAATCACTTTGCATTGTTTACTGAAGAATGCCTGGCAATTAAACGGAAAGCTAGCTTCCTGTGTGTTCCGCCAGCCCCACCACCCTTGTAAGCAGAACAAACCCAATCAACATAAGTTCTACAACAACAGTCGTTTTCTATATGCTGAATCAGAGTAGCATTATGAAAATATGTGGGATTACTTCTAAGTAAATAGCTTGACACTATTTGCTTTAGCTCTATGTGATTTCTCTATTGAAACATGAACCGCTTGGCACATGAACCTTACGTGGATATCTCTGAAAATACTTGGGGCTTTGGCATCAGCTAGAAAGTTTCATGGGGATCTTTCCTATGTTTCACATCTTTCATCTCATTCCTATTGTTGTAATCTGAAAGTTCCACGTGAACGTGGAACATTAAGCTCTTTACAGGCACATTAAAGGATGAAGTCCATGAAGCTGTCAGGCAATACAATATCAGGTCTTTGCATCACTTTGTGATATTTAGAAAGAAGCTACTCAAATATCAAGTGTCAACTGTACCCATAGTGAAATATGCGTTCATTACAAGGCAACCAGGTCAAGGTGTAAAGCATCTCAATCCTTAACTATTATAACAACAAAGATTGTTTTCCAAATGGGAGCTGGTGTTACATAAACTAAGCTGGGACCTGGGACCTGATTTTTTTTAAAAAAAATTCCAACAGTGTCGTTGCATAGAAAACTTGATTATAACTTTAGTTCCTGTAATGGTGCAATATGAACTGGAAATGGCATGCATTCTCATTTGTTGAATCTGTCTTTCTTCCCATTCATGCCTGTATAGAATTGTTAATCTTGAGGCTGAACCCGGGCAAGACGGAGATCCTGTGTGTGTGGGCCCCTGGGGTCTGCAGTTTGGGGAACTCCCTCATTTTTTGTGGGGGAGTGACTCTCTCCGTGAAGGATGGGGTCCGCAGTTTAGGTGTCCTGTTGGACTCATGGCTTACCATGGAAACCCAGGTGGCATACGTGGTCCGTTCCACTCATTATCATCTTCAGAGGATTGCTCACCTGTGGGCCCTCCTTGATGTCAGGGCGTTGACCGCATTAGTTCATGCACTTGTAATCTCGAGAATAGACTACTGTAGTGCTCTGTATGTGTGGCTGCCCTTGAGGTTAATGCGGAGATTGCACCTAGCACAGAATACAGTTGCCAGTTTATTAATGGGGCTTAGAAGGCGCCATCATATTACCCCCGTACTGGCAGCTCTGCACTGGCTGCCACTACACTACTACATCAACTTCCAGATCACTAGCTAGCCAGGCAGGACATTTGGGAGTTCCAACCCCAAGGGAGGCCCAGAAAACTGTGACAAGGAGTAGGGCCTTCTCGGTGGTTGCTCCCCATTTATGGAATCACTTACCACCAGAAATTCGTCTGGCACCCTCACCTCCAACCTTTAAAAAAACTACTGATGGTTTTATAGAATGGCCTTTCCTGACTTCTTAAACACCTAGCAAGACACTATCCTTCTTTTATCACTTATCTTTAATTTTGTTGTTGTTATTTGATCAATTGCTCGGTTATTTCTATTTTTGTTTTAGTTTATTCTTGTTTATTTATTTGGTTATAATTTGTTACATTGTGTTGTTTGAATTTTTTATTTAACTCTTGTTATTGTTATTTTGAGATTTTATGTTGCAAACCAGAGTAGCCCTAGAGGTGGTATAAAAGTCAGATAAATAAATAAATAAATATCTTATTTGCTGCGCACAGTTATATTTCCAAGGTAGTTATGGGCTCTGGAAAGTGTAACCCACAAGTAATTTTAGGCCTTCTGCCTGGTTCTTGCCACCCTTGTGTTGCAAGAGAAGGAGGACAGTGAAGCTCTATAGGAAAATTAAAACTTTCAGTGATTTGCTTCACAAAAAAATTCAGTGCAAAAAAAAAATTATTTTTGCCTGTTTTTGAACATGCAATCCAGCCAATCCTTACCTGGAAAAATATGTGATTTTCTTTTCTGCAAAAGCAGGAAAAATGCAAATGGCTACATGGAGCAAAACTCTTTTCTGCAGCAAGCATGTTCTCCCACTGGTATAGTGCTTACCATTCTGTATTTTTTACATGCAGGCAGCATATCATTTTGTAAGCATACCTAAGAAGCAGCAGAAAAGTAAATCTTATTTCCTACTGGCAGGTGAGAATGAAAGATTTCAGAAGTTGTCAGAATCTCTGTACATCTAAGGGCAACACATAAAGAGTTGTGTTTATGTTACAATATTTTGGAAAATGCCCCAAGTGCCTGTCCTTATCCAGGTATGTGTGTGGATACACTCCATGCATCTGTGGTTGGATCATTTCTCAACCTTTTGTTTATTCAAACTAGCATCTGAGCAGATCTACTGTTGCACCAAAAACTGTCTTCCTGGCATTGTATGTTACCTGGAAACTGTAGTCTGTTCTCTCAGATGTACCTGGAGTTGTAATGTGCACAAATAGAAGTAGGTTCTCCTAGTTCCAGAGTCCATACATTTAATTCTTTGGTTTTCCTACTGATGTAATTATTATACTCTTCCAAGCAACAAATGCAGTAAATGGCATTAAAAACACACCAAATAATTTCATTTACTGAGCTGCTCCCAGAACTGCCAAGATCCAGCTTGAGTGCATGGCTGCTACGAAGGCACACTGCTCTGCTCCAAAGAATAGCCTTATTGAGGGCGAGAGTGTGCTCTATTCTAGCAGGCTCTTTCTGGATTAGATAAACAAATGCAAATGAATCTTTTGATGCAAATGAATGGTTTAAAGGAGCCAATGATGTTTTATTTACTGCAAAAACAAAGAGAATAGCTCTTTTAATAGCTTGAGAATGGTGTTTTTCTGCCTTGTAATCTTCTCTAGTCCCCTAATGCTTTCACCCTATCAGTGATTTGGCACCTCAGTTCTAAACATGTATTTACTGGAGTCCATTGAGTCCATTGAAATGAACCTACAAATAAATATGCTTAGGAACAAAACTTGGCACCATGTTATAAGCCAGAACTGTCTCTCTCTCTTCAGCTGTGATGGCACTAACCCTAGCTTATGGTGTGATGCCAAAGCAGCAACCTTTCATAGAAAACAAAAGATATTTTATGATGGGAATGACACTTTTACCAATTGGGGTTTGAGTATCTGGGGCCAGGATGATCAGTAGTAGGCAGTCCCAGGATGTGTTAGCCTTGAGTCTTGCTTTTAATCTCACCCAAACTTTTCTATACACCTTTTTACACGACCTCTAAGATCCGCTGGTCCCTTAAATTCGGACCAGAGATCTTGAGGGTTTGTCGCTCTCCCTGCATTCCCACCCCCTCCGCACTTCCTTGTTCTGTCTGCGTGAGGGGAGGGAGAAAAAAAGGGAGAAAAGAATGCACTCTTACCTCCAAGTGCCGGTGGAAATTGCTCCGAGCCCCGTTCACTTCCTGGTTCCTCTTAAAGGGGCGGGAGGCAAAAGAAAAACAACAAAAAGAAGCGAGGAGAGCCTGGCACTCTGCACATCAAAATTTTTCACTCTTTCAAGCAGGTACTTGAAAGGTGCGCTGGGTCGCGCTTAGGTGGGCGGAGTCGCACTTAATTTTCTGTTAGCTCCGGAGCTGGTGGGGAAACATTTTTAAGCTCCGGAGCTTGCAGCCATTTGCTGCGGAGCGTAGGGGTCGTGTATAAACGCTCTATATTACCTTGAAAGAACACAAAGCAACATACTCGTATATTGCGTAGAAGAACTTGTGGAATAACACCTAATTCCTTGACTGGATGATACTTGCTAGTTTCTGTGATGGACCTGAAAGGGAGATTTTTCAGGGCCAGTATTAACAAAATAGTTTGAATATGATACATGTAACCTATTGATAGAACCAGTAATACCTTGGCTGTATAGGTTTGCAAATTAGCATATTTACATTATCTATAAAACTCACTGAGAGATGGGATGAAATCAAAAGATGTACTGCCTTTGGTATCAGGGAGTTTATACACAACACCAGGATCCAAACCTAACCAAGATTCTGTGAATCCATAAATTTATGCAGCTACTCCTCCATTTCTTTCAAGACTGGGGAAGGTTTTTTCCCCATTGGGTGTTCCACAACACCCAATGAGAATGTGAAAAGCGTGTGCTTCTGCAGAGTACTTCAAAATGTTTCCTGAATCCCCGAACTACTAAAATGAAAGAGGGGGGAAGCTATATGCAGGGGGTTGTTGTTGTTGTTGTTCAATTGCTTTTCTTTAAGAAAAAGTCTTCTGCTTAAGAAGAAGGAGAAACACTTATTTCAAGGAGTCGCTCATGACCAAGGGACTCATCTTAGTTGTATTTGTCTTTCTTGTTCTTGAAAGATAATATTAAGACACTAGTGTCTGTGATTCATGATTGCAATTCTCCTTTTATTGCTGAAGTCCAGCAGTGAGTAAAAGCTAGAGAAGGGCACAGTACGCATTACCCCATACGATGTTATCCTTAGCTGAGATTCTTCTGCTCCCAAGAATGAGCCTATTGGAAAAAGGATGGAATGGTTTGTATAAAGATTTGCGAAAGTAAAACTTGCTCTTCCATCAAGGTTGCTGAAGTCCATCATCTAGCACTTGGTGATAAAAATTTTATTGACTCCTTATAGGCATTCTGTAGATATTATATACGGTACTGACTCGTGGCTATTAGTTTTTGAGTTCAGAAATTAGAAATATTATTCAATGACATTTATTTATTTATTTATTTATTTATTGAATTTTTACCCCGCCCATCTTCCGAGGCGGAACTCTGGGCGGCTTCCAAATAGCTGAACGAGTCAGCGAGCAATACAGTATAAAACAAACAAATAGAACAACAGTAAAATAATAAGTAAAACAGTGATAAAAACAACATTATAAAACAACTGGGGCATCTTGGCATCATGACTTATGGTCGCAGCTCAGCAGCAGTAATTGTTGGCAAACGTATGAATGGCAGGGTAAAAATGTGCAAGCTTGTATCCATAGGACAATAGTTAGCACAGTCTCACCCTTGCATGCTGTGACTGTCACTAGAGAGTGTGACATTTGAACTTACTCTTAGAAATCATGAGCTGCTAGGAGGATTGGCCAGATGTTATTTGTGTTGGGAAAAGCTATGCGAAAGGAAGGATTGACTTCTATGGCCACAGTCTGCTTTGAGACATCATGCGACTTGGGGAGTACTTTTGCTAAGAAAGCAACCGTGCTGTTCTGGCTCAAGATAGATTTCCATATGGCCTCACTGCTGGTCTTATTGACGTATGAAGACTCTTGTTAGGGACTCTTTGGTAGCTAAGATATCCACAGTTACATCAAAGCTGGGTTACTCCGCAGCCTACCGTCACAGGAGGGGATATGAGGCTGCCTGAAAAGATATTATTAAAAGACTATATGACATTGATCTCCAGACTAGCACCACAGCATCTGCAGTTGTTGCTCCATTTAGATATGCCTTTTGGAGAGGTGCCACCCATATTTTGGCCCTTCGCTTTCACGAGCTGAGACCACTGTTACCTAAATGCAGATTGAACTTGACACAGTTGAAAGAGATTCACGGACAATATACAGACCAACAAGGTACAAGCAGACATTGTCCAGCAAGATGCTCTAAAATGGAGGACATGGTACATTTTCTAACAGAATGTCCTCGGTGTGCAGATTTGAGGGATCAATACTTTTTAAACCCTTAACAACTGGGATCAGGAATAATTTGTTAGAATTTACCTTAACTTGTTTTACAATGACAGTTACCAAGCTCTCCGAAAAGCCTTTCTTTATGAGAGATCTAAAAAGAAAGTAAGAAAAAAGCTATCAACATTTGATTGTTATTGGTTTGATTAATTAACCAAATTGTACATTTGTTGCTGTTATCTGTGTTAGTGAAATGAAAAGGGAGTGATGGATTAAGCTCTACGTCTATAAAACAGATTGTTTTGCTCAGTTTTGCCCGTTCCTGTGATATTTTTTTCCTATCTTTCTCTCTGTGTCAGTAACTGGTTGAATTAAATATTTTGTCTGTAAAATGCATGAAGTTTGTTGCAGCTTTGATCCAGGTGTTTATACTGTACTGAGAGATGGGCTTCAATTACATTGATCTGTAATCTCCTTTGCCTTTATAGTCACCAGTTCCAAAAAGAAATTTACAAAAGCCAAGGAAAATACATCAAAACATGTTATCAAAACATTAATAGAGGATGAGGAAGTGGAAAAGGGAAGCAAGGCTCTGAAGCTCAGACAGCAAGATCAGTGATGGAGAGAAAGCCAGGACAGAGGATCAAAAAGATGGTACAGCCTCAGAGAAAAGAGTGCTAAAGGTGCAGCTAGCTGTAGATTGGTAGGAACTTCAAGTAAGACACTAGAAGAGAAGACGTACTGCTGATATTTCAGATTTGGGCTAGAGTTTGAGAAATGAATGGTCTAATCAATTTCAGGAGGGGAAATACCTCACCAGCAAGGATAGAAATCAAAGAGAAAATTTAGCAAACTACAACCACACACACACACACACACACACAGAGAGAGAGAGAGAGAGAGAGAGAGAGAGAATTTCAGGCAAAAATCAAAGAAAAACAAAACAAAACAAAAGACAAACATGTGGCACCTTAAAGACTATCTTTCATATTTTAATGTGACGTTTCGTGCACATGTGCACTTCTTCAGACATATAGAGCAGCAGAATGAGGTGTGAGATATAATATGAGCTGAGATATACATTTCATACCAGATATTCATGGGTTGTGGCCTAGATATCATTGGCTGTAGCTTATAGCGTTGGGGGTGGTGGTGGATAGGGGAGGGGAGGGAGGAGGGGGGAGAAGAGGAGGGAGAGTTAATTAGTAGAAGTGGTGAGAACATTAAATGGTGAGAAGAGTGAGTTAGAGCTGTATAGTTTTGTGGTTTTATGGCTACCCTCTCTGAAACTTCTACAGAGAGAGAGAGAGAGTTACTTTTCCATTTTCATTACTAGTCTGAGGCTACATATTCTTGTGTCTTTGCATAGAAATAATGAGCAAATCTCTTTCCCCGCACTTTCTGCAAACGCTTTAGAACAGGCATACCCAAACTGCAGCCCTCCAGATGTTTTGGACCACAACTCCCACAGTCCTTTGCCATTGGAAATATGTGCTTGGAATTCTGGGAGTTGTGGTCCAAAACATCAGGAGGGCCGAAGTTTGGGTATGCCTGCCTTAGCAGATCCATCTTCCAATATGACTAGCCAACATGGGGGAATCTGTCTTCTAGTAGCCAGAGAACTCTGCTTCCTTCTGCTGTTAGTGATGTATAGTTGCAAAGTTTCTGTCCCCCTTGGCATGTTCTGTGTTGTGCACCTGATGTTGCAGTGACTGTGAAATCCACCAAGGAGACCCAGCAAGGAATAGGGACTTGCATGATTTACTTCCACGCATGGTTGTTTTACCATTGTATTTTGTCCGTTACCCCTTAAATTTGATCATGCTAATATAAAACATTAGTATAGTAAATTAGTCTTGAGGTAGCAGTGATTTCTGGATACTAGAATATTTTCTGATTTTAAAATATGTAAGATAGTTTCTCCTCAAATAGACTGAATGCTCAGTCGTGAAAATGAGTGATCTTTTTATAGCTCGTTATTGGGTGGATGGCAATTAACCACTCAGGAGGGCTGCCAGTTCCTCCACGAATACACTCAGCCACTTCATGCTTTAAAGTTAAATTATATTTGACATTTAATTTAAACTCATACTGCCTTCATTCAAAATAAACCCTACTGCATTAGTATTGGAAAAGCCACAAGGATTATTGTCTGCCTCCTGTTTCTTCGCACTAAAACATACCCTCATTTCCCATGCTTAGTTTTTCAAGTTGATTATGTATGACTCTGATTGACTGCTGCCAAACTATTAAGCTTATGAGTTGGAATTATTTAAAAAATTTACTACATACTATGCAAAACCTGCATTTTACACCATTGTCATTTGGCACACTTTTCATTTATTTGTGTCAACGTGTTAGTTGCATAAATCTTCTTAATCTGCACAAAACCCACTTTTATTCTGGTTCTTGTCTCCTATGTATAGCAGGAATAATTTTGCAGTTCCACATTCCTGCATTTGAATAATAAGGGATGATTTATATCTGTGGCGGAATGTACCAAACAGTTCATCAGCACAGGGGTGGCAGAGAGTGAGGCAGACCATTGCAGACTCTGAGGCTATTCCTGAACCCCTGGGTCTTTCCCTTGACTTGTAACCAGGAGCAGCGTGTACCACACCGCCTGTCCTGTTTTTCTGTTTGTTTGTTTTTTCTGAATGGATCTGCTGCCTTGACAAACTGTGGAAGAGCACCATCCTATCATTCGTGTTGAAGTAACCTGACAATGAAGTCAACTTAGAAATATATAATGGTAGGGGCTTGTACTGTCCCTTACATAGCAAAATGTCAGCCTTACCACCTTTTTTGAAATGTTACACTTTTAAGCCTGCAACCATCAAAGATGAAATACTTTAAGCACCGGCCATTTGGGTTTCCTGGCTAACTGAAACAGACGCCTACTTTCCCTAACCCTAACCCTAACCCTGAAGCTAGACAGCTTTCTAAACACGTGAAGCCACAGCTAACAGAAATACAATCAATTGCCCCAGCTACTTGTCAGTGAAGCTGCCTAGATGCCCTAAGCACATCCAATCTCGCTTGATTTCAGAAGCTAAGCAGGGTCGGCCCTGGTTAGTACTTGGACGGGCAACCACCAGGGAATACCAGGTGCTGTAGGGACCTGGAGTAGGAACTGGCAAACCACAACAGTATTCCTGCCAAGAAAACTCCATGGACATGGGGTCACGTAGAGTCAGTCATGACTGTAACGACACAACACACACACACACACTTGTCAGTGATATGCTATCCTTGAGCTTAAATCCAGTTTCTAGTGCAAAACAGATTCATAAATGTTAATTTATTATTCAGTAATTTATTCAATGGATCTTCTTTCATCATCATCATCTTAGGGCTTCAGAGCTGAAAGGGACTCTATAAATCATCAAGTCCAGGCCTTGTCAAGAAGACACAGTAAGGAATGAAACTCTGAACCTCTGGCCCAGCAGACTGAAGAGTTGGGGTCCAGATTTCTTTTGCTACTCCATTTTACAAAAAACAGATGATAAAACAACTGTAACTATTGCAAAAAACAACAACATTAAACAACTTCTATGAAGTCTCGCTTGGGTCAGCCTTTCAGTCTCAACAAGAGGCATGGTTATTCCAGCCTCCTATGTCCTCAAAACTGTTCCCATCTCTTTCCCTGTCCTTGAGAACAGGAGGTCATCTGCTGTATGGTGCATATCTTTGGCTGTAATTGCCGGTGATGTCCCTGTTTTCTCTAGAAACCCAGCTGTGAAGAATTGAGGGCTGGTTCAGTGCATGTTTGTAGTTGGAGTGCTCCAAAATAGTGGTCGCAGCAGCCATCTTCGGCACCAAAATTGCTGTGGAGCAAGTATGGACTCTTCCGTCTAAAACCCCAGAATTTGGAGAGATTTGGGGCTTAGGGTGCTGAGTTATTAAGTTCCAAAGGGTTTACCCCTAGGAAAAATATTTCTAATTGGTTGAATCAAGATTTGGAAGCCAAACCGCCGCTGTGTGAATCACTCGCCCGCAGAGGGGCTATTGTGGTTTCCAGATTCAATTAGAAATATTTTTTCCTAGGGGTACCCCCTTTGGAGCTTCATAACTCAGCCCCCTGATCCCCAAACATTTCCAAATGTTGGGGGCTTACAAGGAAGAGCGTAAGGAAGCTCCCCTGTCATTTCCTCTACGATAAATCATTTCATTCCTAGATGATATGATTGAGACGTACAAAATAATGCAGGGCATGAGCAAAGTGGATAGAGGGAAGCTCTTCTCCCTCTCACAAAATACCAGAACTAGGGGACATACACTCAAATTTAGTGCTGGGAGAGTAAGAACAGACAAAAGAAAATATTTTTTCACCCAGCGCGTTGTTAGTCTGTGGAACTCCCTGCCACAGGATGTGGTGATGGCATCTGGCCTGGATGCCTTCAAAAGGGGATTGGACAGATTCCTGGAGGAAAAATCCATCACAGGTTACAAACCATGATGGAGATATGTAATCTCCAGGCTTAAAACCGGGGTACTTCAAGGGCCAGATGCAGGGGAGTGGTATCAGGAGACAGATATCTAGTCTCGTGCGCTCCCAGACGCATCTGGTGGGGCCACTGTGAGATACAGGAAGCTGGACTAGATGGGCCGTTGGCCTGATCCAGCATGGTTCTTCTTATGTTCTTATGAAAAAATGTGTTTCATTTTTCATTTTGTGCCCATCCCTAGTCTCTACCAATTCCTTGGGTGGCTCTGGTTGCAGCCAGTTGAACAAGTCCACTCAGATCTCCTCTTTCTCTTCCTGTTTCTCTTGTTCTTCCTCCTTTGCTCCTTGCCACCAGTTCGGTCTGTCTCCATCATTCTTCTTCCTCTTAGTTCACACTCCTTCTTCCTTTCTAGGAACTAACCCTACCCATTCCTTTGGGTCCTATGTCTCGTCTACTGACTTCCTGGCTTTGGTAGCCCTTGCTCTGATATTCTGCTCCTCCCCTTCCATTAGGGATTTTGGTGGAGTTGTCGGCGGTAGTCTGGGGAAATGATTTGTTAGTGAGTTGGGTGCAGAGTGCACCCAAGAATGGCTCCGAAGGCAACTCCATAGCCTTTGAGGAGATTTTCACAATAGGTAAACTCCAACTCCTTGAAATGTGCCCAGAAACAAATGGGCAACATGTGCAGTTAATACTTAGCTGGGGTAACATAATCAATGAACAATATCCAAAAAGCAAATTCGTCACTGCATTGTATTATTGTTGAAACCTCTAAACATTCTTTCAAGGTCACCCCTGTTTCATGTGCATTGTCGCAATCTAAAGGGAAATTGGTTATGGTGTGAAGAGCTCCATGTTCAGATCAGCACCGGCTAGTTCCCCAGTTGTCAGCCAACAAAGAATAAGAGATCTGCTGCCAAACTACTCTGAGAGTGGAGGATCGGTCTGGCCCACATCAATTGCCCTGTACAGCTTGGGTTAGCTTGCTAACGAGGGTTTACAGAAATACATTGCTCTGCTTTTATAAATCCCAGTGCTATCTCCCTTCTGTTTTGTTTTTGAAGACATAAACATTTCAGGCCATAGCTTGAATCAATGCAAATTAACACTAATGGGATTATGCTTCAAACATCTTGTAAAAGCCCACTTTAAAGGATTCAAATTACTTTCTATTATTATTTTAGAGAATAAAGTACATAAGAGCTTGTTTAGAGGTTTCTCCCTGCCTAACCCAAATTACTTTTTCATTCATATTATGTCAGCAAAGCAAAAAAATAATTTTCCCCCAAAAGGAAAATAATGTTTTAATACATCGGTAATTATGATTAGCAAATAATTAAAATTTGAGTGAAATGTTTGAAAATGCCTTTGCAGTTCTACAGATTTATGCAACATGAAAACCACTATTACTGGAACAGAAGGATAAATATTTACATCAAATACATGCCGCGGTTAATAAATTCATACTAATCAAAGTACACCTTGCCTTACTGTTAATGGGCATTTATTTGACAAATGCAAAGAGAGAATTTTGTAATTGACCTTTCCATACTTTAAAAATATAATTATTTAACAGACAATATTTTAAACATGATCAAGAACTCCATTATATATGGAACTCATGATCTACAATATATGTTCATATTTTTTCATTTTGATTTTAAAAAATCCTTATTCATGTTTGCTGTTACCTGCTTTTTTGTTGGAGGATCTACCCACCATAAAGACGTACCTTAATTCTAAAAGATGGAAATAGGCAACCATTTAGGATGGAAAGTTAAGGCTGAGGGAGTAAATAAAAATGCAAGCATTCTTAGGGAGAAACATATAATATGTATAATTCTAATGCTCTTTAGAATTCAAACAACAACAATAACCTTTGAACTGCATTGCTAGAAAGGACCCTATGGTTCATTAATCCAACCTCTCTCAAGGAGGCACAGTAGGGAATTGAACTCCCCACCGCCAGATACCCAAGTCACCAAGCTATCCAGCAGTTCTTTGTTTTATATTTCTGATTTTAAAGCTTCATTTTGGCAGGTTCTTTTTTTTTTTTTTTAAATAGCTTTTTAGATTTCAAAAGCTGCTCACAAGGCGGAATGGCTTTGATCTGCATCTAATTAGAGCCCAACTTTAACAGAAGCCTGCAGTCTGGAAACAGGACAGGAGTTGTCTTTACTAGATTGTTGGGTTCCCCCCCCCAAAAAAAAAAATGTATGCTACTTTAAAAATATAAGTATTGTCTCAAATCCAAAATTGCACCCATGAAAACACCCAGTGAAGGCAACCCTCCCCCCCCACACACACACATACGCACTTAAAAAACAAACTTCTGCAACTGTGAAAATGGCTACGGTGGCCTCAACCTGCATGAAACCTGCTATACTTAACTACCCCATGCAGGCAGCTACATGTACAGAAGAACTAGACGAAGAGAGAAAATTTCAAGTCAGAGCCAGTGCTTGTATCCTTGTCGATAGTCTGTCTAATGAGCATCTGACTCAGAATCCCTCAGTAGGATAGCAAGATGTAAGACACCAACTCTTTGCAGGAAACAAATGTGTTCTGGGTGTTGCTGGCCACGAACCTGCACATACTTAGTGCTACGTGGTAATAAGATGCATCTTGATCCCGTCGAAAGGGTGAAATTCATGTGAAAAATTGTATATCACAAACGTATGGGCTGACGTGGTTCTGCTGGTGTTTTTAAAGCGCCGCAGTATGAAATAAATGCCTGTGTATGCCTGACGAGACTGTCAGGGGCAAAATTACTCTAAAATAAATATGCTGTATGTATATACTTAGTCAACATTAAGCTGTGGGTTAGCAGTCTGGACAGCCCGTGCTGGCTTATTGTTCGGGCTAATACTGTTAAAAAATGATAGCGCTCCAATTCATCTATAAATGGGAGCAGTCTAATGGGTTGTATTAACAGCATAGCCGTTCAGACGCAGCCCCAGTTGAAGGAACTCTGGCTTAATAACTTTCTAATTGCAGCTGCTGCATAAGCTGGGTGACTTAGCAGTCCACTGACAGGTTTACATTTCCTTATAGACTAACTACTACTCTGTGCATTAGTCCGGCACTAGAATTGCAAACACAAAATAATTAGCTTGCTTTTTAAGCCCTCCCAAATGGCTGAAATTAATGGCAGCACGGATCAACACCAAGCCTCTGTGTGAGCATTTTTAACCCCCATTGATTTCCTCCTTTGCAGGGCAGCGTGACTTTGGCTAAGAGACCCTGCTGATTGGACAGCTGTAAAGCTGACAAGTGAACGGAGCTTTAGGTGGCATTAGATTAGTCCTTGGTATTCAAGAGCATACACTCTGTGAAAACAGAAGGTGCTTGTTCCCCAGCCACTACAGACATGTGCTAGCATCATTTTGCCCGGGAACAGCAGGAGGGCAAATTCACCCCGGTTCAGTCTGCAACAGTCACAAATTAGGAACCGGCAACTGTTCTGATTTACAAGAGAAACTATTTAATATATAAAATACATCGAGGGGAGGGGAGGTGTTTAGCCTGGGAGAACATAATCCTCAAAGTCATAATAATAAAAGCCATAATAAAAAAAAACATAATTGGGAACACTGAATGCTCATCATTCCCAGACATCAGCCTTTGCTCCCTCTGGTAACATATTGTGCTGGAACTAGAACTCAGCAAGTCTCAAACCAGGAATTAGAAAATTGGTGTCTTCTGTGAGCTAGTGCCTCTTCCTTGTAAACCTTGCGCATCTGAGACCCCAAAAGTCTTGTCAGCCGTATACCTGCCTCCATCTGGTTCTTTGCTGCCTCATCCTACCCAAGGCTTCCTGCTTGCTATCTCCAAATCATTATCAAAGCACATTATGGGTATGGTTTCCAGATCCCTGTTTCCTCCAAATTCATTTATTTCTAGGTTTGTGTCTTCCTTTGCTTCTCCATAATTATGCAAAATCCACCTGTACTTAACTGGTAGACACCTCAAAAGATGTTTGGCCTGATCTTGTGAAGCACATGTTGCATGGCATCAAATTGCATCTGACATGGCAATAGTAATAGGGTTTTCAATGTGAGATTTTTTTTTTCAAATGAATGGCTTTAACAGTTCTACCCCACCACCCACCCCCCCAGTGAATTTCCACAGCCAAGCAGGAATTTGGACCCAGGTCTCCTGTGTCTGACAGTCCCAGGTCTGTCACTCTATCCAGCACAACACAATATATACCAATATTAAATATGCTCCTTTATATTTATGTTACACACATCTATCCTTTCTCCAGAGCAGTAACCCTCTGCATGCATGCATGCACGCACGCACACGCACACACATGCATGCACTCTCTCTCTCTCTCTCTCTCTCTCTCTCTCTCTCTCTCTCTCTCTCTTCCAGGAGGCACTAAATCCAAGCAAGGCATAACTTCCATCTTAGGGAGGGAAATCCTTACTTGATTCATTCCCATGCAGTAAATGAGACAACTCTTTTTAAAAAGATATATCCTTGATATGAGTCTCTGAGGTGGTAGATTTTGTGGTGGGCCACCAATGGTCTACATATTTTTGTGAGGGTTTTTATTTTGTGTTCATTTCTATAAAATGCATACAATTGGAAAATGAAGAACTGTCAGTTTACAGTACCTGCAGTAGCACTAGATAAATTGCCTTTCTGCATTCAAACTACATTTATTTATTTATTTATTTATTTATTTATTTATTTATTTATTTATTTATTTATTTATTTGTTTGTTTGTTTGTTTGTTTGTTTGTTTAAAGTATTTTTACCCCACCTTACTCCTTGGAAAAGGACCCAAGGTGGCTTACAATAACGAGGGACAATATACAGCCCAGAACATTTAAGGCATATTCAAATTAAGAACAGGAAATTAGAAGGGCATCTTAGAACATGAAAAGGTAACATTAGAGCTACAAAGAGCAAAAGAAAAAAAATATGAAGGGTGGAAAGTAAACATGGAAAACACTGCTGCTCTTATGAAATCAGTCAATGCAGTCATGTATGGTAATCCATATAAAAGTCACATAGTAGGTAGTCCCTCGTTCAGGGAAAGCTTGCCTGAAGAGACACATGTCTGTTTTGCTTGTTTATGTGCAAGCTTAGCTTTACAGAGAAAAACGCCATAGTTTTATACAGTCTGGAATGTTAGCAGAAAAATATGTATTGCAAACATTATGAAAACTAGCTCTGCTGCAGTCGAATATTTGGGCACCTTGACCCCACATTGCAACCAAGATTCCCTGAGGGGCTTTAAGTATCCCTGGGGTGTTGTTTTCTTGTGAAAAAGTTATGCATCTCAACTACAGTCTGAACAGCAAGGATATTCCTTCATAGGCCAATTCCCAGCTTTTAGTAGAGCCAGGCATCTATTTCATGTGGACATACTTGGATATATTTTCTAATGCGTCTGGGCACAGATTCCCTTAGTCCATTGGTTCTCAACCTCCCTAATGCTGCAACCCTTTAATACAGTTGCTCATGTTGTGGTGACCCCTTGCCCTGCTTGGAAGAGGCCACAAGCCCCCTTTGGCAGGGAGGCCACTGCTGCAGGTGCCATGGAGAACTTCCCTCTATAGGCACCCTCAGCCAATCGCAGTCTCCGGTGCCATTGACTGACATCCACTCCAACCTATCAAGCTGTAACTCACTCTTCCCCTCCTTTCCCCCCCCAGACCCAAGCGGTTTGGGCCTTTTCTTCACTGTGAAGTGGTCGTTCGGACCCCAAAAAAGGGTCCCATCCCCCAGGTTGGGAACCACTGCTAGTCCAATCTTATCTGCTCGGACTTGCATCCATTCTTTCACCTTCTTTCACGGCCACCTGCAAAGCCAGGGATTAGAGATCAAATGTTCTAATTACAAAGCTTGGATCTAGTCTAGCTAGCTATTGTGAGCTTTTCAGACTGTTTGGCCATGTTCTGGAGGTTTTTGGCTCTAACCTTGTAATGCAGTTTGTATTTCAAAGTAGACTTTTGTATTTCTCGCCATAAAAAGCAGCTTGTCTTCATATCCTTGGAAGTTACCGTATTCGCAAATAAACCCTGACTGTCTTTGGTGCTGCTTTTTCTGTTCATCAGCTATGTCAAGCAAAGGGGGGGGGAATCCCCCCCCCATCACCCAAGGAACCTTTACCCAGCAACACCCTGAGCAGAGGAAAACACCATGATATACACAAAGTTCAGTAAGAAATCAATATCCTTGCAGCTTTTACGCTTGTGTCTCCCGAATATGTCTGCTGCTAGTTAGCCTGAATTCGTTGCTAACAGGAAAATAGATCTCTCACTTCAGAAAGTAAAATCCACCACATAGGAGTACATTTATCCAGAACAAAATAATGGAATGAAGCTCGTGGATTTAGGTGGGTCTCAGACCTCTCCATCCTTGGGAACATGTCCCCTTCTTTGGCTAGATGCAGTGGTGGACAGACATAGAAGAACCATACGTCTTCACTGCTCTGTTTGCATTGTATTTAAGGACTGTAGATTCATTGTGCAGAACTGTCATGTAGATTTTGTATTCTACATGGGCTTAGTTTGCAAGGCAGATTGGCCAGGCTTGGCAGGTTTGAAGAAATGGTGTCCCTGGAGGCAAACTTGTATATTGCCTACTCATATTTAAGGTGGTGCCTTGTCTAGTTTGGGTCACGCCCATTGAAATTATTTCCAGTGCAGGATATGAGCATCTTTGCAATCCCAAGGGGAAGCTGGATCCTTCAGGCTTTGAAGTGATCCTCTAATTCCTCCAGGCCTTTAGGTGGAACACCTGATTGGAGATTTTGAATTGCTGTTGAGAGGGTTACCAAACCAAACAGCCAAGATGCTGCGATTCTAGATATTTGTTGTCCTCTGAGGGCAAAGAAGAGCCCTCCTCACTTTGCTTTGCAGACCCTGATTTAGGAGTTTCACTTTCCTTGGAGAAAGAGATGGAAGAATTCCTGCTGGCTTCTTCCACTTTGGTGTTGCATTCTTCTGTGTGAACTTCCTCCTGACAAACAGACTGCACGGAGGATCTGGAGCCAGCAGTGGAGGGGGAGGCATGGCAACTGTAAGGGCACCTGAAGAAATTACAGCACTCCACCGACTCCCAGCTCATGTCAGAGTCTTTCTGGGACAGAGGCTCCTTCCATCTCCCTGGTGTGGGTCTGTTGGCTGCCCTTGCCTGGAAGCTGGTGCCAATGGATCTTCTTCTTCCAGAGGGAAGTTTTGGAAGGCAATTGCTGTGTTCTTCTGCCCTTGTGCATCTGAGCACTCCTTGTGTTCAGGGGTCTTTTCCTCTGGGATCCCTCTGGAGCTTCTGACCAGGAGCCTGCAGCAAGGAAGCCTCTTCTTTTCCCCAGGGAAGATGGAGAACAGAAGGGAAATCCAGAATCTTTGCTCTGAGGAACCGTTTACCTCAGCATTGGCAGGTTATTCTTTGGGTGCAAATTCAACCCACGTTTCCTCTGCAGTATATGAGTCTCTCTTCCACCCAGCCAGCTTCTCTCATGGGTTGCTGGGGAATGATATGTTTTTGTAACAGGGCAGAAAGTTGGCTCTTCATCAACCCACCAGGAAGCTGTTTCTCTGTCCTGGAGGACCTCATGAAATAGCTGTGAGTGGTATCTCCGGGGATCATCTGGACTGGAAATGGATTTGGTCTTCGTCTGGTGGGAAGCCTCTGAAGATGTCATGGTCCAGGTGGCGGTAAGCCCAATGGCCTTCCTCATCTTCATTTCCCTCCTCCTCCTCCTCTTTATCCAGAGGAATCAGTGCCCTCAAAGACTCACGAACTAACTTTGGGAGGCGCCATCAGTGGTCCACTGTCAGGTTTTGGATATGTCTTTCCAGATGTTCCTTGACACTTGGGTGCAAGAAGTGCAGCTGTTGAGCAGCCACAGTGGCGTCCCTTAATGGTCCCTTTTTCCTGGCACCTGCTGTCATTTGTCCTCCTGTCTGCTTTGGACCTTTTGCATACGTGGTCTCCCTTGGATCAGATGGATGGAAGACGGGGGCAAATGAATGCAGAGAACTCCCAGCTCCTGGGAGGCTCCACTGGTGCTCTTCAATGGAGAATGGAGCAAAGGCCAGCAGGGACGTGGACACAATGGTGGGAGGCCCCTGGATGTGAGGGAGATCTGGCTGTGACATCTGTCACCCCAGTGCTCGCCAGGGTTGATTCAGCTGATCTGGCTCGCTAGGTGGGTGTCCCCTTCCTCCCTCACTGCTCAAAAATATGTACTCCACCATGTAATAGTTGCAGCAAGGATATTGTACGTGAAATTTTGGAAGCAACCTGAAGTGCCTACAGAGAGAAATTTCTTGGAAAACATAAGAGAATGTATCGAAATTGACAGGCTTTCTGGATATCTGAAAGGAGACTACGAAGAGATTACCAAAAGAAGATGGCAAGAAGCAGTAAATTTACTAGTGAATCGATATGTTATCAGACTTCAATATGTATAATCCTTTACTTTGACTTGATAGATTCAATGTAACTTTTTGTATTTTACCCTTCATTCCCTTCCCCTTCCTTCCCCTTCCCTTTTCCTTTAAAATCAATAAAACTCTTTAATTAAAAATGGTGGGAAGGCCCCATCCATGCTGGATTTTTTTGCACTGGAGGTGTTATTTCAGGCAGGATTTAGCAGAAGCCATGAGGAAAGGAAGGGGAAGGATGTGCCTTAGAGCTTGCAGGTCCCTGGGCCTTCAGTGGCTCTGCTTCTACTCTGCAGCTTTCCTTCTCTTCCAGTGGGCCTCGGAATCCTCTCAGTGGGTTGTTTCTTATCTTGTTTTTCCTCTGTCATATTTCATTCCAGGTCATGATGCCCTTTGTGCTTGGGATAAAAATTTTATGCAATAGGCAGAAGTTATCCCAACTTATGCCAGCATTTTTTTTACAGAAATAGAAATGGTGAGCCTCCTGTGCAGATAACAAGTAGGAGCCTTTAGGCCATAGCAAACGCCGGAGAGCAACTTATTCAGGAAGAACAAAGAAAGTAGCCATGTGGGCATAGCAAATGCTTTAACAAAACAAAAAAAGCTGTTCCAATCTCACACGTGGAATTTAAGGCTGAGAAGGGAGTCTTTAGAGATAGTTTTAGGGAGAATGTAGTGAACTGGGAGGATGGGCAAAAACTTAGTGACTCATGGCTGCCTGTCATTAATTGCATAAGATCAGCAGTAAGGTAATTGAACAAACAGGTCCACCAGAATGTCCTGCTGTATCTAACTTGCAATGTTAGTCAGTAATTCTCGTTCCTGATATCCTGAAGATGGCATGACTGGTATACATGCCAAAAGCTTGGTCTTTTAATTGTGTTACACATTTTTAAAGTTTTTACTTTAAGCTAAATTCGTAAAAAATTGTATTGGTCTTTCTCTGTTTAAAATGTGATCCATCAGCTGCAAGTTCTGTCTTAAGTGTTTCCTTTTTATTTTATTTTATGGGATCACTGAACAATCACAAGCAAAACATAACAGAATTGGAAGGCTTGCCTTGTTCAGACATGTAGGCTCAGACTGGAGTTTCAGGACCTTGGATAATTACAAGTTCTGCTGCTCAGTGCAGATATTTTATCCTTCCTGTGGCATTCCAGATATCCTCCCTTTCTGAAGCTTTAAATAGGCAGTTTGGATCCTACCTCTCCATTACTTTTCTATCAGGCCCTACCTTATGGGTTGGCTGTGATCACAATCAGGCATTACATGAATTGAAACCCCCAGTATAACCAGTTCCTCTGGTATATCTGGCTTAGGATATGGTTAACTTCGGTAATATGGGGTGTTCTGGGTTAGGGCTTGCACCACTGGTTTCCTGATCTGCATTTCTCCTTCTCATTGCCAGACGTCTGGCTACTGCTAAGGTCAGAGTCATAACCATCAGTGCTATAATGTAAAATAAACATTTCACCCATCCATCCCATCCAAAATATAAGCTATTAAGGGATCTGAAATCATGGCAAAGTCTTCTCTTTGTGCTGATCAAGTTATCAGATTTTCAGAGCTAATTCCCAATCACTTCAGTAAACTATGTACCAATATAATTATCTGCAGAGTAATTATTGACTCTAGAAGCAAACTTTATGGTAGCAGTAAGGGATGTGTGTTTATAGCTTAAATGTATAAATATGATGGCATTAAAATGTTAAATTTCTGTGATATTTCACTTGTTCTTAAATCCCATGAGTTGATCTACCACAGAAAGATCACTGATGCATTTTATTTATCTATTTATCTATTTATTTATTTGCTTGTTTATTTTTAGCAATGAAATGATATAGCAGTTCTGAAGTAAAACAGAGAAATATTGAAGTATTAAATATTAATACTAGTACAGTAAATGGCACCTAGCACAACCTTGTAGCTTAATAAGTGTTAAATAGATGTCAAAACTCACTTCTTCTACATCATGTTGTTTTTAAAAAATATTTTTAAAGAAAATTAGGATTGCAGGCATTTTGGCTTAGTAGATCCTTTTTCAGAATGTTGAAAGATCTATTTATGCTGACCATGTATTTTACCTGATTTTTAATGGGCATAACTATCATCATATTATATCCTCCAACATCATGCTAATGCTTTATATCAGGTTGGGTTTTATGGTAGAATTTAACCTGTTATTTCAGTCCTGGATTGTCCTCCTGTATAAACTGTTCTGTGAACAAGAAGCTACCATTAGGAGATAATATGGAGAGACAGAATGATTTCCTGTAGCAAAGGTGTCAGACAGGAGTGCTTTGTATCTCTTTATCTGTTCAATTTGTATATAGAACATATCATCTGAAAAGCTGGATTAGATTCAGATGAAGGAGGAATGAAAATCGATGGAAGAACCATCAATAATTTAAGATATGCAGATAACACCATCTTACTGTACCTTTATTGGTTTCAAAAGTTATCATTTATACATATTTAATCCGAAACCTCCATATTTACAGCAAAAATATCTTCATTTGTTATTCTTACTGTGTGACATTGTTGTCCAATTTCAAAGAGTTTCACAACAGACCGAGCTGGCTGAGGCTAGGACCAAAGGATAAAATGTGATGTCTATTTGGGGCGTGCTCTCCTACCTTTTAGATATCTTTAGAAAGCTCAGGTTTTGAGGGCACTATGGGCAGGAAATGCCTTTCTCCTCTGAACTTTTTCTTCTTTCAGAATTGCCTCCCCTTCTGCTTTTTTGGGTGGTGGTGGTAATTTCAGTATACAAAACAAAAAGCACCTGGGGAAAGGATTAAGTGAGCCCGTTCTCCCCTACTTCCTTTTCATTGCTCAAACATATAGCTTGTAAAGCAAAAAGCAGAATCCCAAGAAAAGCAAGGAGAAACTGTGTGTGTGTGTGTGTGAGAGAGAGAGAGAGAGAGAGAGAGAGAGAGAGAGAGAGATTTTCTAGCTTGGAGCTGATGGGAAGAAGAGAGAGAGTGAGAACACATGTGTGTGAGAGACCGAGACTGAGAGAGAGATGCAAGAGAGAGATGCTCAGAAAGTGTTAATCACATCTCAGAAGTTGCTAGGTAACCGCATCCTCCCTGCAGGATGCCTTTCTGCAGAGCCAGTTTTGATATGATGTAATGCTCCTGCTACAGATGATGTAATTACGTGTTTCTCTGGCTGAGTGCCTTATTTCTTGATAACGCCAAAAGTGTGAGAGAGGAAAGTTGAGGAGCAGGGGGCAAGACCCTCATCAAAGCATTAGACTGCACATTTGGGTGTTAAATAACCAAGACAGCCCTAAAGAACGTGTTTTCTGTGCCAGAAGAGGTAAAATAGAAATGCTTTTTTCCCTGTTGTTTTTAATCTTTAAGCTGCCTTGGGTAGTGTATGGTTTGGTAAGAAATGTATTAACGTATGTGCAGAAGGCCAATTTCCTGACCATGGTTGATTGTAACCAAACACTAAGCATTTGGGATAAGTGAGACATTGTCTATTTTACTGGTTTTAATGATTATCTCACTCATCTCACAAAAGCACCATGCATTATATGTAGGAGGACTTTGAGGCCACCGTTGTGATTTTCTGAAGTCCTGGACCTTTTTTGTTTTAGACATTAAGGCTACATGATAGTACTGTATCCACTTAGCAGAGTGCTACCTATTTCCACATAAATAGATGTGCTGGTGGTGAGAGTAGGAAAATTTATAGCAGCTTCTGCACTGACTCGCATAGTCTGGAGATCTGACTTGTTTAATTTCTCTAGTTTAAATGAACATCACACAGAAATCTCCATCACTGTGACAACTTCAAATTTAATCCTAGTCTAGACTCTTTCAGTACTTACTGTGCCAAACATGTTAGTATAAAGCAAAATAGTTTTCTGAAATACATATTGAAATTTAATAGAAATCAGTTTCTAGAAAATAGAAAATAGTTTTAATGGTGTCCAGAGAACAAAATGGTGTCAAGAGAACAAAAGAGGTTTTTCTAAGTTAGCCAAGATGTTTTGTCACTCAATTGCAAGAGAAATTGGGGGCATAACAATATTTAAAATATGTAGATATAAAAATAAATGTAAATTTAGAGTTTAGTAAAACCTTACAAAGAAGCCGTAGAGCTTCAAGTACACGATTCTTTTGGGATTGATGTAATAATATTGCACAGTACCAATGGGACAAACCTACTCAAAAGATTTAAAAAAATTAAGGTAGTAAAACAACAGAAACTAGGGTAAAGGATACTAATTACCATATTCAGTACATATTTTTATCTGTGTGCCTGGTATATTTTACGTTATGCAGATAACCCAGTTGCCTTTTACCTGAGACACCATGATTTCATTGGCTGGGAGATACTACCAAATATTCAGAAGCAATTCTGACAACATAGAAAGAAGAGTTGGTTAATGGTTATAGAATGTCAGCAAAAATGCAACTGCTGTGAGAGAGATGGAAGTACAGATTGGTCAGGAGAAAAGTATCCTGTGGGGGTTTAGGAAGAAGACATGCAGCATTCCACCTCAGGCTAAGCAAATAGAGGTGAACCAGATAGGAAAAACGGGGCCTGCAGATGGAAGACAACATTGTTGGGTTTTAATGGAGAGTGAATTGAATGGCACACATTGGCGCAAATGTAGATACAGTAGGACCCCTGTATCCGCTGATTCATTATCCACTGGTTCAGTTATCCACAATTGGCAGAGGAAAAAATATTAAATGATTCAGCAGCCACAAAGCAAGCTATTGTCACAAACAGCAGCTGTAAAGCAAGCTACTGTCACAAAACAGCAGTCATAAAGCAAGCTACTGTCAGGAAACAGCAGTTTGGGGGGTGGGTGAGCAGGCGTTCTCTCTTATCCACGGTTTTCATTATCCACGGGAAGGTCTGGGAACCAATCCCCAGCAGATACCGGGGTCCTACTGTACCTTATTTTGGTAATCCTTTAAAGTGATACCTCCTCATGTTTCCACTCATGCCCTCCCTCCCTTTCTTCTTTGGTACTAGCAGTAATCAGCCATATGTTCAGAACGTAGATGAAAATGTTTTCTTTCCATATGTAGGCGTCAATAAGTGTTACAGAAATAGACAGATGGAACATCGGAGCTGGCTCAACAGCCTGTGTGCTCAGGAGGGGGCAAAGCAAGCTGCCCCTTTGCAACTTGACAAAAAATGGAAGCAATCAGAAATGTACAGGACTCAGATTGTTGCCAGTTGTGCATACTGCTAGGGTACATGCTCGAATCAACATGTGACTTCAACTTTCACTCTAATTTTGTAATGAAAATACGCAGCGATGGTTTTTCTCCAGCTCCTTCCTAATTCCCTTGAACAAACTCAACCCCCTTCCTATTGTTGTTTATCACACATGGTTCAATATAAACTGTGAGGATGATGAAAGAACTAGGGAAGAAGAGTTAGACTTTGTTTTACAGTGACAGGTATCATTGGCCCCTTGTGAAGGCAGATTCATTTGTGACAGAGGTGCCTCACAATGACATAACGCCATGTCAACTAAAGCATGCTTGTTACCTAAAACAACATTTTAAAAGGGTTTGCTCAGCAGCCAGACAAGTCTTTGTTTCCAATTAGACCTGTAGCGATGCCTCCTCCAGTGATTTGTGTCTCAAGATTCAGCAGATTCAAGATGAATTATGTGGCAGTGAAAGAGTTACAACAGATTAGTCTCACAAAGCTGCTTGATTCCTTCTGCTCTCTATGTTCCCTTTACTTTCATTAACCTGAGATGGCCAGCAGGTGAAAGCAATTTATGCAAATCCTTTTCTCAATAGCACAAGACATTTTACCTTTTGACAATGGGCAGCTGGACTCTAGAATCGCACATTTTAAGAACCAAATTTTATAATTCAAGTCATCTTAAAAATATATTACAAATCCAATACTGAAAGGGTTTTATCAGGATAAGATAAGAAGGTGATTCTTCAGTTTGGTGCAAATGTTTTAAGACTTTGTGGTTCTAAAATCCAGTTTGAATTAGCGGGGAACTTGAAAGTTGTTTTGACTGCTGCTGAACTAAAAGACAAATTTGTATAATATTATTGTACAATTTCCCTCTACCTTATTTCTGTCCATTTGTCTGCCTGTTCCTCATGCCCCAATTAATTTAACTCAAAAGCAACTAGAGTGATGATAACTAAACAAAGCTTACCCACCACCAATATTTTGACTTAGGTGCTTTGAAGACTGTTGGGTGAAAACAGGGATACAGATGTACAGGTTAATTTGGAAACATGTAAGGATTTTCAGGGATAGAAATCAAGCTGGTTAACTAAGGAACTTATCCTGTAATATAGAGGTAGGTGAAATGCAGGTATCCAGATCCTGACAGATTACATTAGACTTGGCCAGCACCACCAATGGCAGGTTATGTTGAGAGCTGCAAATAAACAACATTTGAGCAGTCCTATCTTTTCCATTCTTGTTGTAGACGATCATCCCATAGGAAAGCAGTTATTCTATCATTAGCAGAGAAAGACCATGGAAAAAGTGCCTTTTTGTGTTCTTCAGGTCCTGTTTTAAGAAAAATTATTATGTAAATATTAATATTAGTAATGACAGCAGTCACAACTTGCATGGTTATTGTTGAAGAATCCAGGGCTTTGAAATCCCTTCTGCAAATTAAAAGAATAATGAACCTTCTCTATATTTGATACTGTTCATAATAAAGATGATGATGATAATGGTTAGATACTTTAACCAACTACTAGGTATGTGTCAGGACGTCACTTTATGTTGAGAAAAGAAATATTTGTTCAACCTTAAGGCTCCACATTTCAGACCATTTATTTAGACATTGTCACTTTCATTGTAGGGTCAATGTATTAAAATGTTGATACTGCAAAAAAGAAAAAGAGGAAGGAAGGAAAGGGAAATTGGAAAAAAGAAAATACAATCAATATAAATATAAAGAAGTCCACAAAATATACACATTCTGCCCAAGAGGCTATGCATACCATGGGTGGATTGCTTCCTATTTTTGGATTGTGGTTTTAGGCCCTTGCATCATTTGAAGCAGGAGTGTGGAATTGGTGATCCTGCAGATAATGGATACCTGTTGCTAACACTCCATAGTCAAAGATCAAGGATCATGGGAATGGGGTCCACATTCCTCACTTAAAGAATCATCTCAGACTAAATATTAGAGATGGGCACGAATAAAAAAACTGGCATTTTGTTTGTCGTTTGGAGGGTCTGTTTCGGTTCGTTTCCGTTTTTTGTGAATTTTTGCAAAAAAATCGTTTTCGTTTTCATTCGTTTTGTTACCATTTTGTTACCATTTATTTCATTTTTGTGATTTTTTTAGGATTTTAAGCAATTCACTCATATTGCAGTAACGGAAACGAAACACACAACAAAATTTCCGGTGTTTCTGTTCGTTTCGTTTCATTTTAGAGACAAAATTCGTTTGTCGTTTTGTTATGTAATGAAACGAAAAAACGAAAATGGAAACAAAAAATTGTTCATTTCGTGCCCATCTCTACTAAATATCAAAGTTCCCAGAATATAGATGTCAGACTCAGCACATATACCAAGGATCCAGTGAACAATTGCCAATTCCAAATGGCAGATTTCATTCATTCATTCATTCACTCACTCACTCATTCATTCATTCATTCATTCATTCATTCATTCATTCATTCATTCATTCATTCATTGCCTTCCTATACTGCCCATCTGGCAGCAAAGCTAAGCAGAAGCTGGCATATTCAGTTAGAGTTGCCTGTTCAGCCAGAAGGGCAGGATATGTAAATGCAATATATAAATAAATGTGGCCACTCCTAAGGTGTCCTTGTGGAATAAGAGCAACAGGCTGCATACTTGCATAGTTGCCTTAATATACCTCCACTCTCCATAACAGTTTCTGGCCACATTGCTGTATAAGATAACTATCTCTCCAATTTGTTATAATTGCAGTTCCTCCTTTGCAGTGCCTAAGGAGTGGTGGAATATTGTAGGCAGGGTGCTTTCTTAGCCTGTGCAGGAAAATAAGTCTCAGGATACATCCAGAAGCTTTTGATTCTCTGACCTTGCTAAGAGCTGTACCAGGAAAGGGAAGGGAAGGGAAGCAGGTATAACCAGCATCATCAAACTTTCCCTCTCCCCCATCATCCTGAATTCATTACCTCCAAGAAGCAGAGGACGGAAGCGGAGGAAGAGTGTCATTGCATTGCCTCACATTTTGGTTCGTGTCCTTTTTGAACTGTTTCCATTCTAGCTGGTTGTGATAAGAAGAGCGGGAATATCTGGCTGCATTATGTCTTCACTAGTACAGTATTAGTAGTACCATTTTTCTTGTTTTCTTTTTAAGTCCTTGCACCTTTTCTTTTTTTTTTTGTTGTGCTGGGTTTTTTTAAATCCCGAGGGCAGAGACCATCTAGTTGTGTGTTTGTATGTGGGTGGGTGGGGGAGGTAATATGAGACAGTTAAGCTATTCTGACAGTCTTTCCAGCTCAACAGTGTGAAATAAATATTTTAAATAAATCCTGTAGTTCCTTGGGGGGACTGGTGAGGAAACAGTTTTGTGAAACAGTGTGTGTGTGTTGTGTCATTACAGTCGTGACCGACTCTACGTGACTCCATGTCCATGGAGTTTTCTTGGCAGGAGTACTGGAGTGGCTTGTCAGTTCCTACTCCAGGCGCCTACAGCACCTGGTATTCCCTGGTGAACAGAGGTACCACTTAAGATACCACTGAAGTGTACCACTGCTGTCTCCCTGTCTCCCAGAGGTACCCTGAACTGATCTAAATTTCACCAGATGCCACAAACTTGTGTGCGTGTGTGTGTGTGTTATGTCGTACAGTCATGATCCCATGTCCATGGAGTTTTCTTGGCAGGAATACTGGAGTGGTTTGCCAGTTCCTACTCCAGGCGCCTACAGCACCTAGTATTCCCTGGTGGTCTCCCATCCAAATACTAACCAGGGCAGACCCTGCTTAGCTTCCAAAATCAGACGAGATTGGATGTGCTTGGGGCAGGGGTCTGCAACCTTTAAGACATAAAGAGCCACTTGGACCCGTTTCCGACAGGAAAAAAAAAACTGGGAGCCACAAAACCATTGCGACATTTAAAACAAATATAACACTGCAAATATATTTTCCCCTCCCCTCGCTGCTGACTTTTTGGGCGCTCGCAAGCAACACACTCCCTCACGTGCTCCTTGGACATGCTGCGCCCCGGCGCCAGGCTCGGGTGGAGTGGGAAGGAGCGCCGGCAGCTGCGGCTCCTCCGGGCACCCCTCCGAAGGGCTTCTGAGAAGGAAGCCAATGAAAGTTGCTTCTTCGGCACTTCGGGCGCTGGGAGAGCAAGCAAGCGGGCGAGCCCGAGCCGCCGCCGCCTCCCCCACCCCGCCACCCTGTCCCCGAGGGTTTCCATCAAGGCGCGCACCTGCCTCAAGTTCTCCTGCGCACGCAACTGGGGCGGCTGCGTGTCCGCCAGCCTCAGGGAGGGCCAGGCTGGGGGGTGGGTGGGCGCGCAGGAGGCACGTTCTGTGTGTTGGAATGGAGCGGAAGGCTGCTGCTGGTGGGCTTTCGGAGAGAGCGAGAGCGAGCGAGACAAGCAGGCAGGCGCACGGGCGCTCGGCTCGGCTCGGCTCAGCTTCTCGAGCCAGGTGGCGTGCCGTTGGCCTCCCTGGGCGGCCAGGGGCCCCGAACAACTTGAGCCCGGCGCCCCCACCCCGCCGCCGAAACCGGCTGACTCCAGGAGGGAGCCGCTGGAAGTCTAATAAGAGAGACTTCCAGCGGCTCCCTCGACTGCCAAGTTGATCTCGCACAGGAAAAAGAAAAGCCGACTTCCTCCGTTGCTTCTCGCCTCTCGGCCGCCGCCGCCACTCCCCCCCTCCCCGCTCCCACTGCCACCAACCCCTTGCTTGTTGGGCCAGAACTGACAGCACCGGGCAAGGAAGCAGGGCGGCGGTGGCGGCGACGGGGGGTGGTGGGGAGAGAGAAAACTAGCCATGGCCCCCTCCTCACGCCGCCTTTCTTGAGGTTCCCATTCCGCCCTCGCTGCCTTCTGCCCGGATCCTGCAGCCATGGTCTGACTCTCCCCCCCCACACACACACACTCCATCTCTCCCTTCTCCTCCTCCTCCTCTCGCCCCCACCCTCTATGGAGGAGGGAAGCACAGCCCGAGTGCGTCGTGCCCACACCGCTTCCACTTTTGGGGGGGCAGTTTTTAAAAATCTTCCAAAAAATAGTACAGGAGGGAAAGGAGGGGAATTTCTAATCTCTCTCTCTCTCTCTTTCGTGGAGACACGCCGCGCACCTGCCCGCTCCCCCGCGTTTTTGGAGCTTCATCCCGGCAAGTTAGTGCAAAGCCGTAGTTTTTTTTTGGGGGGGGGCTGTAGCGAAGCAAAAGGAGAGAGAGAGAGAGAGATGCCAACTGCACATGTGAAATGCTTGGAAGGGGAAGGGGGGAAGGAAGGAGGGTTTTCTCTTCCTCCACGTGGAACCGTCCCGTCTAAACGCTGCCCCCCCACCACACACAACACACAACACACACACACACACACACACGTCACTTCTTCCCCCTCCCACCAAGCACCCAAGCAAGAAAGGAAGGGGAAGGGGGGAAGGAAGGAGGGTTTTCTCTTCCTCCACGTTGCACACACACACAACACACACACACACACAGAGACACACACACACACACACGTCGCTTCTTCCCCCTCCCACCAAACACCCAAGCAAGAAAGGAAGGGGAAGGGGGGAAGGAAGGAAGGAGGGTTTTCTCCTCCCGTCTTTTTTTCTCGGGGGGGGGGGAGGCAACAATCCAGATCTGGAAGGTTTTCTTGAAGTTAAAAAGAAAAAGAAAAAAGGTTGCCATTCGGCGGGCACTTTCCACTACGCCTCCCTCTCTCTCTCTCTTGCTCTGAAGAAGAGGGAGCGCGCTGAGAGTGTGGCCGTGCTTGGCTTCGCGCTGCCTTGTGGGACGGGCTGTCCTCGCGAGATTCGGCACCTTTGTATTGAAATTTCTGAACCCTCCCGGAGCCGCGGCAAATGTTCCAAAGAGCCGCATGCGGCTCCGGAGCCGCGGGTTGCAGACCCCCGGCTTGGGGCATCTAGGCTGCTGCCACAAACGTGTAAGGTGGCCTTAAAGCAAGCTAGTCAGCTTCAGTCTCTGCATGTCCAGCATGCAAGGACAGCTCCATGAGGATATGAAGTATTGATCCCGTTTGCTTTTGTACTTAAGATTGTTTCACATTCTTTATTCTGTAACTGAAAGTTCATATCCTTGTTGTCCAAAGCTGATATTTTCAATCATACACTGGCTTAGTACAAGAGGAGGATAGTCATCTGGAAACAAAATTTGATCAGGAAATCAGTTGAGATGAATAAATCAACCCCAGAATTTACTGAAAATGCTGGTTTTCAAATAAAAATGAATTGGCGTGAATCACTTCTCCTTATAAGGTGAAAGCTCATGCAGTGCTACATGGACACTTCAGCAAACAAGTGAATTACAATCAAAGCAGAAACTTCTCGATGGACTTTTCTCCCAGTAATTTGTTTCCTTGAACGCAGCTTTGTACATGTGGAAACATATAGTCATCTTTCAATGTTTAAAATGTCCTCTCAATAGATATACAACTGAGTATATTTACAATCATACTTAAAGTTTTTTTCTTATAGATAGATAGATAGATAGATAGATAGATAGATAGATAGATAGATAGATAGATAGATAGATAGATAGATAGATAGATAGATAGATA